>MU184106.1:144407-159940 GCA_016904865.1 Pissodes strobi | reverse complement strand
ACTATTTTTAATTTTTAATACGGGCTCCAATTTTCCACTTAATGCAAAAAACAAATAAAATATTTTTATAGAATATGAAAATTTCAAAAGTACCTACATTAAATTATTTAAAATCACGCCAAAGCAAAATATATAAAATAAAAATAATAAAAAAAATTAAATTAAAAAAAAATTAAAAAAAATAAAAACACATACTCATATTAATAACGCCAATACCATCTGAAAAACAATAAAAAAAATTAAAATTCGCATTTAAAAAAAGAAAGTTGATGATGATCCCTTGAAGATGAAACGTCGGATTTCAATCTGGATATCATCATTGGATAGAGCGGAAAAAGTGGCAATGCAAAAGTGCAATTAGATTTGAAATCCGTTTTTAAATAAGCCCAGGAAAAAAATAAAACGATTTTTCAAAATTTCGGTTTTTTCCGGATATCTCCGTAAATACGCGGAATTTTAAAACTTTCTAAACGGCATATTATTAGGCACTTAAATGCGCAATTTTGCCTTAATTTGACCGACACTGTATCTCTTACGGTTTTCGAGTTCGCCGTACATAGACACGAATTCGAGCCACCCTGTACATTATTTGTTGTTTAGATTTATAAATTAATTTTAATACATATTTCAGATATAAATATCTTAGAGATAAGTTCTTTTATGGCTAAAGTATTGCCCTCATCCCTCTTAGGTGATCATCTGGTACTGATGAGGAGGGCCGTTCTGTCGTCTTGTGCCTCGATTTTGTATAATACTAGTTTTATTATTGTAATCAGTATGTCACTGCTCGGTCATTCTCGAGCTTTACAAGGCAAAAAATATCATAAATGTATTGTATTTTTCCATAAATATTAGTCCAAGCTAATACTACCCGTAAGAATAACCTTGTTGCATTTTTTATGCCAAATGTACTGTGGGGTACCGAGACTATCGCGTGAGGTTAATATGCATAATTTTAGATGATTTATTACTTCACCTTCCAAACGGATCGACTACCCAAAGTAATCCAAATGATTTTTCCCCACTTAATCTAGCCAAAACCAACAAAAAGGATTTTGCTCCAGCTTGTGCTCCGCGCAAGCCTTCGCGCTTGCGTGTGTCAAACTAACCAAAAATAACCCAAACAAATTAATATTAATATAGCACAGCGTAAGGACCTGCGCTTTGCGCTAGTTTTCACGCTAATTTATGCTACGTCTCTCCCAAGTTAACAATACTAACCCAAACCAACCAGAAATAACTCAAGCTAATCAAAACTAGCCCAATCAAATTAGCATTAATCGCAGGACTTCGCGCTAACTCATGCTAACCAAAACTAACCCAAGCGAACTAAACCCAGCCCAAACCAACCAGTATTAATATAGAACAGCACAATCGTGCTAATAATTCACGCTAACCAAAAATTTACACACGACTACTAAAAAAATAGTGTTAATATAAGCACAGGAACAATTGCGTTGTTAGTAGGTACCGACTTGTTTAAAAAACTGAATGACTTATTTGGCATATTATTATAGGTAAATAAAAACTGGAAATAAATGAATTGGCATGAAGTTTTCTAATAGTGCATATTCGGTAGCAGTAGGCAGATTACTTTTTAAATGTATTTGCAAATACCTCTTGAAATTAAGATTTGTTTGTGACCTCATAAACATCGTCATTTTTGATATTTCCAGAGTTCTTGCGGATAAAGACAAAATAAAAGTGAACTTGGCAACCCTGCAATATAACTTCAAACTTGGGCTTGCCTTGAAAATTGACATTTCCAACAGTGTTGTGACTTGTCATTCACTGGCTACCTATGATCATATTTTGTAACACACTAAAATGTCACATATTTACAAAATTTTGAATTATATGGCAATCAAAGAGTAAAGGAACCTAAAACATTTCGGCAAATCATTCTATTAGTTGCATTTCCTCCCTAAGACAAACATCAACAGGCGTAAAATATAAATGACAAAGCTATTTTTACGTTCAAAAACCATTCTTGTGTGTATAATATGTACGTTTTCTCCCACTAATTATGTTTAAAACTGTTATTATTGTGATATCTAAGAAAGGGAATCCTGAAATACAATTATTTTTTATGAATGGATCGTGTAAAGATCGACTAGGCATGACGTCACACTGTCACATTTTTTCGGAGCTGTAACTTTGTGTTTGGGTGTTACTTTTTATGATGATTTCCGGCTAATATTGAAGGCCTACGTGCACAGAGGTAATTAAAGTCTGGAGAGACCTATCATTCACGATTACAATTTAGTGTCCCTAACCCTCGAGACGAACCAATATTTTTTTCATTGCAACGGTGAGTGATAGTGAACATTTACAAGGTGATTTAATTTCAAAAAGCATTGATAAAAAAATACTGCAGCAAATTTAGGATGATCAGAAAGGTAAGACGAACTAACCCAAACTTATAAAATAGAGAACATGTTATAAATTCACTTGGAAACGCCTTAATTTACCTGTATTATAATAAGTCAGTTATGAATAATGCTATCCATCATACACATGATTTTTATGTTACATACCACTTGGTATTATTTCGAGTTACGGACCGTGTGTTACAGATTTTGGTAGACACTAATAGATCATACTATCATCAGCGAATATTAACTACGATAAGAAGATTCACTCTCCACGGCGGCACGTCAACGGTATGTCTCCTTCCCCGCGCGAAAACTAGCATGATACTGGCATGTGACCTTTGGACCCGGCGCACACTGGTCGAATTTCTAGGAAAGCTGGCCATAATAAGGTTTACCAGAAATAAGGCATAACAGTTATTAAGTATTACACGTTTAATATATCGTGTTTTAGAGAAATAATTGTTGAATTTTTTTGCTCATCATCTGTATTTATATATAGAGAGTATCAATTATCACTAACGATAAAAATCATGTATAAAAATCATTTGTATGTCTTAAATGCGGACGAGAGAAACGCGTTGATGAGGGCCTGCAATTTTGCCATACATGTATTTCAGAGTTATCGCTATTTTTAAAAATTGATCTAATAGGGACGCAACTAGTAAAACATATAGAAGCATCAGTGCAGCTGTTGTTCAAAAACACTTGCTTATATTCTGAATATCTGAAGGTAATATCAAAGCCATATTTACAAATTAAAACTAAATTATAAATTTTTATCTGCTGATTCAGCCAAAGTATTTATTACCTCTTTTTATAATAACATCAGTCTTGCATCAGCAATAATGATTCTACCGAAATTTCACCTTCAGTTTCACTTCCTACAATATTATGGGATTAGGGGTGGGCAACAATAATCGATTATTCGATTCACTTTTAAGAAATAACCGATTAATCGACTTATCGATTAATAGTTCAGAAAATATCGATAATTGATTATTTCGATTAATCGATTATTCAGTTATTTGCTAAAATATTAAGAGTTTAATCGATTATTCAATTTCTTGCCCACCCGTACCGATGACTTTACAACAGATATAGCTTTTAAAATTCCAATTTAATAATGCGTTGCGTTAAAGGTAATTTAAACTTGAATTTAAATGACATTTGAAAATACTTTCAGTACAACATATGAAGCAAAAAAAAAAACAGAGAAACGTAAATGCTCAAACAAGACAGCAGCAGGGAAAACTGCGCGCGTTACCAGTTTAGCCAATAAGGGATCCTCATTTCGACGCGTAATTTTCTGATAATCTGGCTACAGTTGTTGCACAATTAGGTATAACACCAACACATAACCTCAACGGAGTGTTAGCACGTTAGCAGTATAGTACATCAGTCTTTATCTTTTTATTATGTATTTGGGCAAAACTATATGAGAAAAAGGATCACTCTCCGCGGCGGCATGTCAACGGTGTGTCTCCTTCCTCGCGCGAATACTAGCAGAATATCGGCAGGCCATGATACAATTAAAACAATCATGTTGGCAGGCGACCTTTGAAGCGGCGGCCATAGACCAGCTCATCCTTTTGTCAGATTAATTTTCAAGCCTAAATTCTATAGTCGAGTCAATATTCGATATAAGATAATATCGCTATTTTTTAGTTGTATTGTATTACAAAATAGGAATGAAATATACAGTAAAATTGTGCGAAACCTTTAACCAATTTTAAAATCACCCAAAACGCCAAAATTTAATTAAATATTAAAAGATGGAGCAAATTCGAGCAACATTTTCTTCTTGATGTCTTTTGTCAGAATATTAGTATTCGGAAATATGGTGAAATCGTTAACACAAAATCAAATTCTTTTAAATATTAGTTATTACATACCTTGAGTATTGTTATCAATAATAACTAATTAAAAACGTTAACTGATTTTTGAAACATCCAGTTGAATACAAACTTTATCAAAATATTTATTTGGTGATAATAATAAAAAAAAACCATAACGTAAGCAAAGATTAAAACTCTTTGACGTAAGTTTGACAGGGCGCTGCAAACAATTCAGAAGATATCAATTGTGTTTTCCAATGCCAACTAGAGTATTAGAGTGCTATAAATAATTTCGTTATAAATTTGATTAAATATACCGCAAACGAAAATATCGTTTATGGCCAGCTTTTATTTAAATTCAACCTGTGTGCGGTGGAGTTTGCTGATTGTTACCAGGCAACGAAGAAAATCAACGACGATTCCTTTGTAGCGCTTTCTGGCCATTAAGTGGGCCTTCTTGTCGTAGTTAATATTCGCTGCTGGCAGTATTTACCATTTTTATCAGTTTTGTTGGTGCACCCTTCTGACGGTATTTTTTCATCTTCTGAGGAATCCATCAATTCAATTACTTCATAATTAAAACCATATGCTTCATTGAGAGGTAGCTTGGCTGTATCCAAACACATTTCCTTAAATGTCTTTGGCTCTATCCCATATATTTGCGAAATTTGCTAGTTTTCCTTTTAGTAGACTGCAAATAAATTAAATTTAATGAGTCTACCAGCTACGGTGTTCATGCAATTATTTGGCAGTGTATCTTTAATGTCTTCAAAGGTTTTAGGAGCTAGAACAGCTAAATCTCTGCAAAGTTCCCAATTCTTGGAAAATCAGTTTTCCATTGAAGATACTCCAATATCCATAAGGACATAAAACGTCGTAACTCGGAATCCTGCTCTAGACCTTCGTCTTTAGTTTTGTCTCATCAAAGTGTTTCTTAACTTTCCGACGGCGGATAATAGGAAAATCATCATGTATTGTGATATCTTCTAATTCTTCAATTTCATTGACCTTGGTGTTTGTCCTTTGTCGTTAGGCCGGGAAGGTTGAAATTTGGATCAGGGGAGTTAGGGACGGTTCCGAGCTCGAATCTGACCTTGGCGGGAATCTTTCGCCGATAAGTTCCGCGGTAGGAGCCTAGAAAAACCTTAATTTTTCGACATCGAAATTTCAAAACTATCCATATTTTTCTTTGGGCTCCTTTAATATGACCCCCCGAATGGCACCTAAATCGACGAAACCTATTCGAAAAATAGGTTCCCGCGCGGTTTTTAACCGGTAGTAAATATACGAATACCGGCAATTGGACAAAACCGTATTGTCATATCGATCTTACCTTTATTTTGATCGATGGGGGACGGGGGGACACTACCGGAGTTGTTTTCCGGACCGATTTCAAATTTTGGATTTAGGTAGAGGCCATGAAGACCAACAAAAAAGTTCCCTACGAAAAAAAACACAGTTTTCGAGATATCGGGCGTCGCGTCGGGCGCTCTTATACGAGAACGACCGTAGTTCGAAAACTACGAGGGATACGAAAAAAATACTTACTACCAAAAATCGTAATAAAAAAAAACATTTCGCCATTTTTTTTTGTAAATGTCCTTTTTGGATACTTTTCACGAATATCTCAATAGCAGTTTAAATATTTTCGGTGCGCTGAGCTCGATTTCTACAACTTAAAAAATGGTACTATTTTTCTGTGCAGAAATATTTCGAAAAAAGGGGATTTTTTAAAATTAATTTTCTTACCACCTTGTATATTATTTTGAACATTTTATTTATACGTTGATAACATGTAAATGGATCACTTTAACCGTTTCCATAATAAAACGAAAAAAAACCCAAAATATTTTTCGTAAATTGAAATTTTGACGTGAATACTCCAGAAAGGGGTTTTTGGGGAGGGGGGTTCGATTTTTACATCTAAAAAATAGTACGATTTTTCTGCACCGAAATATATCCAAAAACGGGATTTTTTATTTTGAAAACATTATTAGTACAGGGTTATCCAACGAGGCCTAGACAAGGCGATTTTTTGACTTTCTCTGTACTCTTATAAAAAAAAACTGAAAAAGCCATCTTATGTAATTTTCTCCCGCGAATTCGGATATGTTCAGCAAAAAACAATTGAACATCAAATAAAAGTGCTAGGGGTCACTTTGATATTTTTTTAAATGGAACACCCTGTATATTACTACATTTTTGAACACATTTTGTGTATAATATCCTATACCTATCTTTAGCTTTTTACCAAATATTGTCAGTTGAAAGTCGGGCATTTTGACACTTTGACAGGCTCTAAAATCTAAACCGCACCAGATCAAAGAAAACGGGTTGCACATTCCTATCTTGGGTTTTCATAAGCTATCAAATGATAGTAAGCTTAGATTTAACCGGAGGTTTAAAAGTTCCGGTTAATTTTATCCGCAGGTTAAATTCGAAGATAGTGTCATTCGATAGTTTATGAAAATTTATAGACCTACGGCCGAGAAGTAAATAAGTTACCTCATCGGGTACAAAAGGTTTGAATTTCTTGAATGAAAGCACTTTATGTATATCCTAAAACCGGCCGTCTGCCGTGGCCGCGGTGGCCCAGCGGTCAACTTCCAAAATGACAGCTTGTCAAAAAGGCGAAAATCTGGTTATAGTTACCTCATTGGTACATGTCTACAAATTTTGCAGTGTGTAGGGAAAAACTCCTAGATATCTATTTTCGCCGGCAAACGTCGATATTTAGACGCCCATGTAGAGCAGACGCCCGCCGCGATTCCCAAAATCCAACGTAAGTTACCTTATAAGGTACAGGGTGTCCGGTTATAAATGTAAACCCCCTTTAACTCTTTTATTTACCCTCGTATAAAAAAAGGTTAAGTACAAAAGTTGTAAGGATCGTCATATAGTTTTCTGCGGTGTTACTAGAAAAACAATTGAAAATCGAAATTCTACTGTGCAAATTAAATTAATGTGTTTTTAAATGTGACACCCTGTATATTCTTTCGGATATCGGTAGAGCTCTTTAAGACGAGTTCAGTAATATAAGGTTTGTTGGGTCTAGCTATAATAGTTACCACGTAAGTTGAAAGATTGTCGGGTATCTGATTATTACTGAACCCCTCTCCTAAATTCTTTATTTGGTGAGCTAGAAAAAAATGTTCTATACAAAAGTTGTAGGTTCCTTCAGAAAATTTTCTGCGGTGTTGCTAGAAAAACAATTGAACATCAGAAAAGCTTCTGAAGGAAGAATTTTTTTCTAGCTCACCAAATAAATGATTTAGGAGAGGGGTTCAGTAATAATCAGATACCCGACATTCTTGCAATTTACGTGGTAACTATTATAGCTAGACCCAACAAACCTTATATTACTGAACTCGCCTTAAAGAGCTCTATCGATATACAGAAGATTATACAGGGTGTCCCATTAAAAAAACATTAATTTAATCTGTACAGTAGAATTTCGATGTTCAATTGTTTTTCTAGTAACACCGCAGAAAACTGTATGAAAATTCTTACAACTTTTGTATTTAACATTTTTTTATACGTGGGCAAATAAAAATGTTAAAGGGGGGTTACATTTATAACCGGACACCCTATACAGGGTGATCCCCTATAATGTCGCCCCCTTATAACTGTTTTATTTTAAGTGTCCCAAAAAAAATAAAAGTATGGTTATGTAGGTACCGAAAAATACCTTTTTTCTGCGTATAAAAAATATTGGAAAAATGATCAGTATACAGGGAAAACCAAAAAGTTAATTTTTTTTCAATGGAACACCCTATATATGAATTTATTTTTCGATTCGTTGTAAAATTCTAAGCATATTTTATGTATGATGTTATACCTCTAAAGTTAGTAGTTTCACAGCTATAAACAGTTGGAAATCGGTACTTTGGCTACTTTTCACCTTGGTAGCAAGAAGATCATCAGAGATGGAGTAAAATAAATTTCACATTCCTATCTTAACTTTTCAAGAGCTATCTGACGGTACTAACCGGCAGGCGGTACCATGGGTACCAAATCTGGTACCTCGGTAGGTACCATAAGTTAGCACCATCAGATAGCTCTCGGAAAGTTAAGATAGGAATGTGAAATTCATTTTACTCCATCTCTAATGATCTTGCTACCAAGGTGAAAAGTAGCCAAAGTACCGATTTTCAACTGTTTATATAGCTGTGAAACTACTAACTCTAGAGGTATAACATCATGCATAAAATATGCTTAGAATTTTACGAGGAATCGAAAAATAAATTTTTGTTTTTCCCTGTATACTGATCATTTTTCCAATATTTTTTATACGCAGAAAAAAAGTATTTTTCAGTACCTACATAACCATACTTTTAATTTTTTTGAGAGACTTAAAATAAAAAAGTTAAAGGGGGGCGACATTATAGGGGATCACCCTGTACATATGCAAATTTGGGCTTAAATAAAAGGTATTTATGTGTAGAGTACACACATAATTTAAAAAAACAGCAGACGGTCAACAACAAATTGCAGACGCTCTAGAAAATTTAGATTTCGATATTAACATTGGATAAAATGAGAAATCTTTATTAAAAAAATACAAATGTATTAACAAAATAAGTAATTCTGGCCAAGTTATAAGCATGAACGTTACCTCAAAACTACAAAATAAAAACATAAGCATCAAAAAAAAAATAAAATAAAACAGGTACAAAACTTTGTATCAGGTAGAAGCTCAGGGTAGCTATAAGTAGATACTCCTTTAAATATATGAATTTATTTTTCGATTCCTCGTAAAATTCTAGGCATATTTTTTATATGATGTTATAGCTCTAGAGTTAGTAGTTTCACAGCTATAAACAGTTGAAAATCGGTACTTTGGCTACTTTTCACCTCGGTAGCAAGGAGATCATTAGAGATGGAGTAAAATGAATTTCACATTCCTATCTTAACTTTCCAAGAGCTATCTGATGGTGCTAACTTATGGTACCTAGCGAGGTACCATATTTGGTACCCATGGTACCGCCTGCCAGTTAGTACCGTCAGATAGCTCTTGAAAAGTTAAGATAGGAATGTGAAATTTATTTTACTCCATCTCTAATGATCTTCTTGCTACCAAGGTGAAAAGTAGCCAAAGTACCGATTTTCAACTGTTTATAGCTGTGAAACTACTAACTTTAAACCAGATAGGAGAAAACTTATTATTATTCAAAGTCCAACTATTCTCCAAAGGATCATAAAATGTTAGCACCTTGTGGGTTGCATTCTTCCATATTGAACAAATTTGATTAATCCTCTTAACTTTCAATAATAACACATTTTTGCATGATAATAACATCGTATGATCAAATTTTCTAAGATTTTTGAACGGACTTTGATTTGGTTTGGGGTTACGGTGGTTGAAAAAAATATCGAATTGAGTGTCATTGATATTGCACAAATTGGGATTTACGTATATTGCACAGATAAACCTTTCTACAGATTCAATTTGCTCTTCCGAAATGCTTGCATTACAGCCTAAGGTGCGAAAAACTAGGCTGATTTTGCGATGTTAGCAACGTAGTCATGCTAGGACATATTGCTGTTGACCGAGACACCCAGCAGTCCGATTGGCGATGATGAAAGAATGATCGATCCTGCCATAATGATGTCGGGGGGCTCGCCGTATTGGCCTTCTTGGTAAACGTGGCTGCTTGGGATTTTGCTGCATTGAACTGGACCAAATTTCTGTCGCCCCAGGTTTGAACTTTCTCCAGGTCTTGATTAATTGGTGTAATCTGCTGCTGTCTGCGGTGATAAGATTCAGTTGCTGGTAAAGGTTTTTCTGATCTAAATTGGGACACACAGGTACTGTCATGTGCAAAACTGTAAACAGGATTATTCGTTTCGGTCAGGTAGGTCATTAATATAGATGAGGAACAGAGTTGGTGAAAATATTGCGCCCTGAGGTACGCCCGCGGTAATGTTGAATGTGTCTGAGATGTGTCCATCAACTGCAACGTTCAGAGATCAGTTCTTAAGGAAACTGGCATGCCAACTGCAGCGAGAGGCTGGCAGTCCGAAGGACGGCAGTTTGTTGAGCAGTCCATCATGTCAAACTCTGTCGAATGCCTTCGAAGCATCCAACGCAATCGCTCGACTCTCCGTAGTTCTCAATTATTGCCTTACTGCATATATTATATCAGTGACATAGACCAACATATCTCCTGTCGATCTCCCTTTGCGAAAGCCGTACTGGTTATGGCTGATTCTTTTTTCTCAAGTTACTTGAGTAGTTGCTGATTGAATACACGTTCCATGGCTTTGGAGATTATTGGAAGCAGGGCAATTGGGCGATAGTTTGAGGGCGTGGTTTTCTTGCCTTCTTTGGACAAGTTGCATTCGAGCGACTTTCCAAAAAGACGGGTAACTCCCTTTTTCGTAAGACAGAGAAAAAAGCCTGGAAAAAACGTGTGTTGGATCGTTGGCGCAGTTCTGTAACACGAAGGCAGGTATTCCGTCCGGTATTTTGGAGATTCTGCTGACTGAGTCTGATGAGGCATTTTGGCAATGGCCAAGTGATATGTAACACAAATATATTTTTGCTTACACTCATTGACAACTTCTTATTCTCTATTTAATGTCTCTAATTCCTATTTAGTTTTTTAATTTTTGTACCTGTTTAATGTTACGTGTTTTTCGATTAGGTTTAGGTGTTTCGATTAGTTTAGGTCTGTACCTATTTTAATCTAAGTTCATATTTTTGATTGTATTTGATTCTTTAAAGCTTCTATTTATTCACTTACATGTTATGTAGATTTTTAAGTTTAAAGGAGTTTTTACCTTATACTTACCTGATCTTCTACCTGATACAAAGTTTTGTATCTGTCTTATTTTTATGTTTTTTGATGATTATGTTTTTATTTTAAAATTTTTAGGTAACGGTCATGCTTATAACATGGCCAGAATTACTTATTTTGTTAATAAATTTGTGCTTTATAGGACAGATTTTTCATTTTATTTTAACCGAAATCTATAGTTTCTAGAGCGTCTGCAATTTGTTGTTGACCGTTTAAAAAATATGTGTGTACTCTACACATAGATACCTTTTATTTAAGCCCAAATTTGCATATGTACCTCATGAGGTAACTTACATCAGATTTTGGGCGTCGGCGTCGCGGCGGGCGTCTGCTCTACGTAGGCGTCTAAATATCGTCGTCTGCCGGCCAAAATAAATATCTAGAAGTTTTTCCCTACACACTGTAAAATTTGCATGTACCAATGAGGTAACAAAAACCAGATTTTCGCCTTTTTGACAAGCTGTCATTTGTGAAGTTGACCGCTGGGCCACGGCAGACGGCCGGTTTTAGGATATACATTATAAAGTACTTTCATCCCAGAAACACAAACCTTTTCTACCCGATGAGGTAACTTATTTGCTTCTCGGCTCCAGGTCAGATAGGAATATGCAAACCGTTTTCTTTGATCTTGTACGGTTTAGATTTTAGAGCCTCTCAAAATACCCGACTTTCAACTGTCAATATTTGGTAAACAGCTAAAGATAGATATATAGGATATTATACAAAAAATGTATTTAGATTTTTCTAGAGAGTCCAAAAATGTAGTAATTTAAAAAAATATAAAGTAGGCTTATATGTCAGAAAATTGCTAGTGTTTTGTTTTATATGTAACTTAGAAAAAAACTTGGCCACCAACCCTACATTTTGTTTACCTTGATATCTTTAAAAACAAAAAAGTTGCAGCGAGTCAAAATATTATCAAGATAAATATATATTAAATTAAATATTATAAAAAATATATATCAGAAAAAAAAGTAATAAATAAAATTATATTTAGTTTTTTGAGTTATATCTTGTTTGTGTTTTAGCATGCGTGGATCCAATGTTGTCCCGTTTCACATCCCTCATAAGAGATTGTTAGAAAAAATCGAATTCAAGAAGGAGGAACCTGAACCGTTGGTAAGTATACTTACCTAACAAAATTAATGGCGACTAAATCACTGTACGCCTTGCACGTTGTCATTGGGCGACACGGATCACGTGTGATGTACGATATCTTACTGTCATTTACCGATGCGATTTAAGTAAAAATACTACATTTACCGAGTGTCTTGCACGAATAGTTGAATCGTTGCTAGATGAGGGAAGTAAATCTATACGTAGATTTTAGTACGGTTAATTTCAGTTTGTGAATGTAAACATTTGTTTGTTTTTGGATTTTTGGCATGCTATGGTAAGTTTTGCTTTGTTTATGTTGGTTTTGTGGCAATCCATGATATCTAATATTTGAAGATACGTAGGTAAATACATAACGTGACAAACACACGTCATCCTTGTCGGCCAATAAAAACGTGGAACGGATCATATGTATAGAACTGTATGATTGTCCTTATCCAAAATTATATTAGTTTTAATTAGTTTCTTTTTCGACCTAGACAGGATTTAAGAAGAGACAAGAGGATATTTTAAATAAGAGAATCAAGTTGCCTTCTATAGATGGCGGCAAATCCAGCTGTCTGTCAGGTAATACAAATAAGATTAACTTAAATTTTACTCTGAGAAGAAAGCACATAGATAAAAGAATATATATTTAAAAGAAAGCAGTAGATACAGAAAATTGGGAAGTGGTTTGTGTACTTCTCAACCAAACGCTTATTTTCTTGAATTAGCACAATGAGGCTAAATCCAGATTTAATTTACTTTTATCTGAAAAGCAAAAAAAAATTGAACATTTTATTAAAGTTCTGGCTCTCTTGAAAGTCTTGTTGTTCAGTCAACTCAAACAAAAATTAAAATGAATTAAAAATTATATATAAAATTACGAACTATCCCACATAAGAAGACAAAGCTTCCTCTAGTCAAAGAAAATTCTACTATAATATTCTTTGCTCTAGTTTAGTGAATTTTTGTTTATATAATAAGTTGCATTGTTGTTGTTTGGGTTTTAGATGGCAGACAATCAACTACGGAGCAGCGAACAAGTGTGGCCACTACAGCCACTACAGTCACCTTTTTCGATAGAGAATTGGAACCCAAGTAAGTGTTTATTCGTATGTACATATTTATTGAAATCAGTTGGAAATAAAATTGCAAACTAAATTTTAAAAATGCATAAAACATCGACTGGTTGAAACACTCCAACAAAAACGACGATGAACGACGGGAAGCCGAGGCTTTTGCTATAAGTTACGGACTTACTCTGCTGGTTGACGAACTTACCAGGATTCCTGAGCATCAAAAAGACTTTGCTAGCCTCCTGGATCTATTTTATTAACAACCAATCCTGGCCTCTACATCGTAACTGTTCAACCACCATTGGGCTCATGAGACCACAATCTAATCTCCGGAACCTGTGTAATTGCTATCAAAACACAGGAGCCACAGGTACCCCGAAAGGTTTGGCACTACAAATCTGCAAAGTGGCGGGGATCTTCGTGAGTTTTATCTTTCTGTTCCTTGGAAAGATGTCAGCTTTAGAAATCAAATCACTCCTGAATCTGATGATGAGATAACTCAAGTTATCCTAGCTGGTATGGAAGCTTTCATCCCCTCATCTATGAAATAGTAAACCATGGTTTGGAAAAAACTGACCAAGAGCAGTCGATGCTAAAAATTTCGCCTACCACAAATGGCGCCGAGATCCGGCAGCCGAAAATCGAAATATATTCATCACGACTAGAAACCAGTGTAAGCGAACCATTGACGAGAGCAAGGAGCAGATCAAGAACAAGCTTCTCAACTGTCGTAATGGATCAAGATCCTTTTGGTCAGTTGCCAATGTTGTCAAAGACCTGAATCGCACTCCTGATCAAAGATTGATGTGTGGAGCTTGGCACTCAAACACTTGCTCAAGATATTAGACTTCATACAGAGGAGAGCAGTCCGTAAGACCTGGATAGCCTTGAACATCGAAGAAAAGTGACAGACCTATCTCTTTACTATCGATACTATTTCGGAAAGTGTTCGAACGAGTTGCCACTTACGATTCCATCCAGAGTTGTGTCAAAACACCCTTCAGACACAAGCTGCTCGTCAACATACGATTCAGTTACGAACACCTAGGGCGACTCTGTTGCGGGACTCTTTTGTCTGGAGGACTGCGTCTCTCTGGAATAAACTTCCGAGTAACGTCTTTCCCGAAAACTAGAACCTACAGTGCTTCAAATCTAACGTCTAAGATGGTGGTCCGCACACGCATCGCTCGTTGAGTGGCATAGGATTTTCCTTTTGTGTGTGCTGAACATAAAAAAACGAATTGGCCTTTTTTAAAAAAAAAAGTTCTTCCGTTTAATATTTTCCTTTTGTTAGGAAATTGAAGTGAATAAATAAAATAAGCATATTAAAAAAGTTTAGAATAAAATTTGAAATAGGTATATTAAAGAAATGTGAATAATAGTTGATTCATTTTCTCCTATGGAGTTCTTCACAGTTTGTAGCAAAAGTATTGGTCAGCTGTATCGCCATCCTCAGCTATCATAGCAACTAATTCATCATTTTTGGCCTCTACTCTGTTGTTGCCAGTTGCAGTCAAGTTTGCAACAAGGGCCACTGCTTTAGCTACAATAAACCAGTCAGATTTGTCACTATTATTTTGATGGATAGATTCCTATTTACTTTCGTATCGGTTTCCAATTCAGAGTTATACATGCACGTTTTCTTAAAACTGCTTTATATATTATTGGTTGTTAAACCTCCCCTTGTAAAGCCCAAAAGTGCGGCAATTTTTTTATGGGCGCTGGCTTACGGGCATTCATTGCCAAATTGATTTTTATCCAAGTTGACTATACGTCCACAGAAGCAAGAAACATACAATGGCTATAGTATGTGGGATGTATGTGCTAGGAGTTTTTGCAATATTGATATAATTCTCCATCAGTTGAATGATCATGAATCAGCAAAATGGAACAAATCTAAAATTAAAATAAACAAAGAGTGAGCCAATCTTCTTTTGATAATGGAGAATTTGAATGTTGATATGGACGTATCTAATGAAGATTTTGAGAAGCTGTCTGATCCTGCTATATATATTACAAGATTCTGCACTGGAACCAAAACAATTCGGTACTTTGTTGGTAAAGTATCGGGCCGAAAAGTTAATAGTACATGGCTAATGATTTTTTTAAAAGAAGAGTGATATTTAAATGGAGGGCCTGCCATAGAAGATACAGTAATATATGGCTGGAAATGATATGAGAAAAAATTCAAGTCTCAATAATCGACCGTAGGGGTGTGCACTATTTTAATGTAGACTTTCATGTCATAACATAAAATATCTTAGATTTTGTATTTTTAAGTTCATCCTTGTTTAATAGATAAAATTATAAGATCAATCGACTTACCTGTAAGGAAGGTTGATCGTAATT
>MU184106.1:103154-139407 GCA_016904865.1 Pissodes strobi | reverse complement strand
ACCGTATTCGTGCAGCAAGCTACAACTACATGGTATTTTTGTAATATGAGACGAGACTGCGAAATATAATCAAACTTCTAGCGAATTTACCTAGGTTTCCAAAAACAATTGGGCACTTACCTCTTAAGTGTCTTAAATGATCTCTAACCAAAGTTAAAGCAGCAAAACGAATTTGCTCCATTCCACTTGGGTGAATACACAACACGACAAACTAAAAAAATATTAAAATAAAATAAAAAAAATGAATCTCGATTTTTGGAGAAGATGAAGTAAAATCTAGTAAAACTAATTTGAGTAAGATTATTTAAACTTGTTGTAGTTTGCATTAACCATACACTGATTTTACGAGTTTTGGGGTGCATTTACTACTTTTCACAAGGGGTCAGAAAAGATGTATCTGGTTTATCAATATTTTTCACACGTCGTCGTGTAAAAAGTACACTCTTAATACAGCTTGTAAAAAATATAACGCTTAATACAAATTTTAATATCAAATGAATACATTGTAAAAGACGAGTTCAGTGACGAGTGCTAGTTGTAGTAGAAGAAAAAGTATAGTGTGCAACATGTGTGATAAGTACGCAGTTCTCAGCATTTGTTGCAAAACATAGTTAACGTGAAAGTAGACACTGTACTGTAAAAGCACAGTGCCAAGGAACTTGAGAATGTTCAAGAAAACCTTGTGAAGTGCTTGAATTCGGAAACTTCTTTAATTTCAATTGATTAAATTTGATTTTGCTACACAAGGCAAAATCAAATTTAATCAATTGAAATTAAAGAAGTTTCCGAATTCAAGCAATTCACAAGGTTTTCTTGAACAAGTGTGAATAAAACGACCAAGCCACTTTTTGCATCCTAGGAATTACTTAGCAAAACGTGCTTCATCCAAAGATTTTTTTATATACCAAATATTTCCGTAAAATCCTTTTCTAAAAGCCAATTTAAGAAGAATAGTTAATTGCGATGCCCACAAAAAATGCGATATCAGAAAAATCCCTTTTAATAAACACTCCATAACGGTGAGAGATATTCAATATAAAAAATAATAATAATATAATATTTCTCACACAAATTCCTCTCTTTAATACTAGAAAGTAGTAATAAATCATATTCAGGTTTTCACTGAATTATATTGGAAGGAATCATATGAGCTTTTTTCTTCAAACGTCAGTAAATCCGTCATTACTCGACTGTGTAGGCGGCCGTGAAGTTTCGTTTTTCCTCCGCCGGAGCTTTACTTTTCACTTTTCCGCCAGCGGAGGTAAAAGTGTTGTCATAGCAACATAGATACAATACAAACAGACAACAAAATAAGCGTCAACAACTCAAGATTTATTAAACTACAATTTGTATTTATCACGCAGTTTGTGACTGTATTTCTAAAAATCACTAATTTAGGAACAAATTGGTTATTATTTAATCGAACTTACTCAATAACTGCTTATCAATACCGAATTAAAACGCAATCGGAGACGAAATCTTTAAAAAATAATTATTGTTGACAGTGTCCACTGACAGCTTGATGTTACATTTATATTCACCGACACCGGTCTAAGCAAGGCCACCTACGACCGTGGTCTAAGCCGCCTTGCGAACCCATTTATCTTTAATAATAATTAGATATTATTACTATTAAAAAGAGATGTTTTTGCATTAATTTGTCGACATTTGAAGAAAAAACAGCATATTTTATTTGGAGGAAAAGTTACTTTTCATGGCTTGCTCTCTATTACCAGCCTCACTCCGTTCGGCTGTTAAACACGAGCGCGCCATGAAAAGTATCACTTTTCCTCCATATAAAATAATATACTATTATATAAAAAGATGCATACAACTATTTTAGACCAAGACCATCTGGGGCTAGCGAAAAGTTGGCCAAAGTAGTCGATCAAAAGGAGTGGATTGAAAAAATGAGGAAGATTACCGATGGTACTTTTGTTTACTTCACATATGCAGTACCCAAAAGTTCGGAGTTGTTCAATCCTTATATGCTCAAGTAAGACATTTTTTGCTTTCTAGTAATAGTGGAGAAATAGTTAATTTTGCAAGTTAAATTGGCTGAGTAAGAGGTCCTACCAGACCTGCATATTAAGTATTAAAGCCGTTTGTTTGTTTGTTCTGTATTAGTTTTTCATTTTGATTAGTTTTTTTTTGGTAGTACCTATAGAACACAGATTATGTTGTGATGAATGTCTAATTGAAACACTGTGCCAAATTGTATTCATATTTTAGACTAATAAACGAAACTTCTAAGAACGCCATAAATAATAAGCGAAGCGTTAGGGAAACAAAATGGTTTTATAATAACCTGAACCTAAAAAATTAACAGTTTTTTATAAACGGACGGTTCAAGAATCACTATAATACAAGAGTAATATTAGCTTTGGCCCTACCGCAATCACAAACCAGTAGTAGATTCGACACAGTAGTAGACAGACACCTTGTAGAGATGTATATTGTGTAATTGTAACAGATTTCACATCTGCGGCCGTGATTTTTGAGCTTGAGGAACCACCAGGTGGCCTTCGTTGTCACATCGCACTTCAAAGATACTAGCACCAATTTCTTCAAAAGATAATTTTGGTTTTCGGAAGACACAATCTGAACTAAAGATATTTTATCTTCATTGACTACATTATACATTCTCCGTGAATTTACAACCAAACTATCCAATGCATTGTAAAATATAATTTTTCCAAGATCTGGCACCTACAGTTTGCAATGCCATGTAAGTCTACCCCACCCATAAATCTATTATACTGAGATATTACTAAGGCTGTTGCACGAATGTATCTGATTTTTATTTTTTCTTTTATTCTGCTTAGCGGTTCTACATTATAAATATTACTTCTTACTGTCCTAACTGTTACTAAATTATCATCCCAGCGAGCTATCGAAATTTTCGTTACATCATAAACATCTTCATCGGCATCACGATCTGTTTTTCCAATAGTTGTAAGATTTGATAAGGGGCAACGACTTGTTCCATTGTCACGAATGGTGCCAAACAAAATTTGATGATTTCGCTGTTTTTCCACTGCAGACAATAAATTCATGACAATTCTGGCTCCGAGACAACGCTCTGAGTGATATTTGCTTTCGGCATAGTACCATATTTTGAACCCGAAACGCACTGGCTTTTCCTTTAAAAAATATTACAGAAATGTCGGCCAAAGTAAAATTGAACGTAATTATCCTAAACTGCATTTTTTATTGAGCAGATCTAAGAGAAGCCTAAATTTTGAAAAAAAATTCTCCAAGCTAAAAACTAAAACTTCTAAGGCTTCTAATTCTCTCTGAGACAAAAATTTCTGATTTCCAGCACAGTTACCATCAAACATGTAAACGCCTCCAGATACGAAGGAATTCTAGCAAAATGCATGTTTATATTCGTTTAAATAAACTTGTCGAAACTTAACGTCTACTTTTGCGGTCAGGGTTAATCTGAAAGATACAAAGAAGAGCAAAACATACTTATTTCAATGGTTGGGGTGATTTTTTGTTTTTGGTGAGATAAAATAGTACCGCTTTGTATTTTTGTTAAATCCGATTAATCTGAGCTGATTTTACTTTTTCCCGAAGTTGCTGCACTGGTACAAAATGGGTTAGTATGATGCGATCTAAAATTTGTCTGGCCTCATTTAGGGGAGACCGATAAGATAGGGAACTTAAAATAATTTGCATATATCAGGCTTTTTCTTAGAATTGAGGTAAATCAATTATCTAAAATATGTCCATTAGTCTAGAATATTAAAACTGTTGTGTCGTGGTGTCATTAAATTTCAATTGCTACTTTTTCAAGGGTACGGTTTATACAAATGGTTTTTCATATAGAGTGATGGGATCAAAGAAATTGTTATAATATTCTGTCCCAGATAAACCCACACCAGATGCAAAAGATCGGCAAATCCCTCACCAGCCAACTTTAACCTTGACGTGGCGGTTATACGCGGCCTGCGCCAAATAATCTGGGTATGATTATAGAATTGTTCTTCAAAATTAAAATAGTTGGTCTGCACCAATTAAATGAAAACGTGTTTTGTTGGTGGAATGGTTCAGGAAAAAAAAATTGCAATAGCCATCACTTTCTTTTTTCCCAACAGGAGGCGGTCATGGAAATCTTGTGTTATTATGACTGCTCTGACTTTTTACAGAAATTCCCTTAATACGCTTTAATGTATGCCGATTTAAGTTTATTTTACCATTGAACATGTTTCTGTTATCCTAGTATAGGACCTCAAATAGTGAAAAAGTACATGCTACATTTGCCACATGACCTCATACGCGTGAGAGATCGTATTAGTTTGTTTATTTAAACTTAAATTTGGTTATAAGGTATCGGAATCCGTTCAAATGACAAATAAATTGGAACTAACTGAAACTAACTGAAAGTTGATTGAACCACTAACCAAAACTAGCCAAAAGTAACCAAAAGCACCAAAACGGGCTAACACGTATCGGAACAGGTTACAAACATTAAAATAAGTTAAAACTAACCAAAACGAGCCAAATTTTAAGGACTAACCAATACTAACCAAAAACATTAAATTTGATTAAAACATATCGGAACCGATTCAAACGACTAATATAAATTGGAACTAGCTAAAAGTAACCGAAAGTTGATTGAATAACTAACCAAAACCAACCCAAAGCAAATAAAAGCACCAAAACGGGCTAAAATGTATCGGAACAGATTCAGAATATTAAAGTAAGTTAAAACTAACCCAAATTAACCGAATATTGGCGACCAACCTGAACTAACCAAAAACTTTAAAATTGGTTATAACGTATCGGAACTGGTTCAAATAACTAAAATAATTTAAAACTAACTGAAATCAACGGAAAATTGATTGAACCACTAACCAAAAGTATCCAAAGGCACCAAAAAGGACTAAAACGTATCGGCACAGATTAAACATATTAGATTAAGTTGAGTTTAACCAAAGTCTGGCGAGTAACTTAACTTAAATTGACCCAAAACATTTAAACTGGTTATAACGTATCGAAACCGGCTCAAATGACGAAAATAAATTATAACTAACTGAAAGTAACCAAAAGTTGATTGAATGACTAACCAAAACTAACCAAAAAAACTAAAATTGGTAATAACGTATAGAAGCCGGCTCAAATGACTAATATAAATTAAAACTAACTGAAATTAACCGAAAGTTGGGTAAACAACTAACCAAAAGTAAACAAAAGCACCAAACTAGGCTAATTTTCAGTTAGTTTTAATTTATTTTAGTCATTTGAACAAGTGCCGGTACGTTATACCCAATTTTAGTGTTTTTGGTTAGTCATCAAAATTCGGTTAATTTGTATTAGTTTTAACTTATTTCCATAGTTTTAATCTATTTCGACACGTTTTAGTCCGTTTTGGTGCTTTTAGTTACTTTTGGTTAGTTTTGGTTAGTCATTCAATCAACATTCGGTTACTTTCAGCCAGTTCAAAATTATTTTAGTCAATTGAACAGGTTCCGATACCTTATACCAATTTAAACGTTTTTGGTTAATTTTAGTTAGCCGCCAAAATTCGGTTAATTTGGGTTAGTTACTTATTTTAATACCCTTAATCAGATCCGATATGTTTAGCCTTTTTTGGTGTTTATGGTTACTTTTGATTAGTTTTGGTTAGTCATTCAGTCAGCTTTCGGTTAGTTTTAATTAGTTTTAATTTATTTCAGTCATTTAAACCGGATCCGATACATTATAACCAATTTTAATGTTTTGGTTCATTTTATTTAGTCGCCAAAATTCGGTTAATTTGGGTTAGTTACTTATTTTAATACCTTTAATCAGTTCCGACACGTTTTAGTCCTTTTTGGTGTTTATGGTCACTTTTGATTAGTTTTGGTTAGTCATTCAATCAGTTTTCTGTTAGTTTTAGTTAGTTTTAATTTATTTCAGTCATTTGAACCGGATCCGATACGTCTTAATTAATTTTAATGTTTTGGTTAATTTTAGTTAGTCACCAAAATTCGGTTAATTAAAGTTAGTTTCAACTTACCTTAATATTTTTAATATGTTCCGATATGTTTTAGCCCTTTCAGGTGCTTTTGGTTAGTCTTGGTTAGTCGTTCAATCAACTAACAGTTAATTTCAGTTAGTATTAATTTATTTTAATCATTTTAACCAGTTCCGATACGTTAAAAGCAATTTTCGTGTTTTTGGTTATTTTTGGTTAGTCACCAAAATTCGGTTAATTTGGGTTAGTTTTAATATTTTTAATCTATTTCGATACGTTTTAGCTCGATTTGATGCTTTTACTTACTTTTGGTTAGTTTCGGTTATACGTTCAATCAACTGTGGGTAAAATTCAGTTAGTTCCAATTTATTTTAGTCATTTGAACCGGTACCGAGACGTTATAAGCATTTTTAATGTTTTTGGTTAGTCACAAAAATTCGGTTAATTTGGGTTAGTTTGAACTTACTTCAATATTTTTTATCTATTTCGATGCGTTTTAGCCCGTTTTGGTGCTTTTGGTTACTTTTAGTTAGTCGTTCAATCAACCTTCGGTAAAGTTCAGTTAGTTTTAATATATTTTAGTCATTTGAACCGGTTCCGGTACGTTATAAGCAATTTTAATGTGTTTGGTTAGTTTTGGTTTCGCCAAAATTCGGTTAATTTAGGTTAGTTTTAACTTAACATTTGTAATCTGTTTTGATAAGTTTTAGCCCGTTTTGGTGCTTTTAGTTAGTTTTGGTTAGTCATTCAATCAACTTTCGGTTACTTTCAGTTAGTTCCAAATTATTTTAGTCACTTGAATCGGTTTCGATACGTTATAATCAAATTTAATGTTTGTGGTTTGTTTTCGTTAGTCGCCAAAATTCGGTTCGTTTTGGTTAATTTTAACTTACTTTAATTTTTATAACCTGTTCCGAGGTTTTAGCCCATTTCGGCGCTTATGGTTAGTTTTGGTTAGTAGTTCAATGAACTTTCGGTTAGTTTCATTTAGTTCCAATTTATTTTAGTTATTTGAACCGGTTCCGACACGTTATAATCAAATTTAATATTTTCGGTTAGTTTTGGTTAGTCGCCAAAATTCGGTTCGTTTTGATTAGTTTTAACTTACTTCAATTTTTGTAACCTGTTCCGATGCGTTTTAGCCCGTTTTGGTGCTTTTGGTTAGTCGTTCAATAAACTTTCGGTTAGTTTCAGTTAGTTCCAATTTATTTTAGTCATTTGAACCGATTCCGATACGTTATAAACAATTTTATGTTTAAATAAACAAACTAACACCGTTGACTGATATTCTCAGCCAACGCTAACACGATCTCTCACGCGTATGACGCCAGGAATGAGGCAAGCCTGCGGAGCATGCACTTTTTCACGATTTGAGGCCCTATACTAGGAAAACAGAAACATTTTCAATGTTAAAATGCATTTTTAGATTGTCAGACATGCAGAATTGATTGGTTAAAACAAGAGTTCCGATATCATAATAATAAAAAAATTTCCCATATGTGGCCAATATTCTGGCGGACACTGTATAACATTAGTTGGATTTAAAAAATATTTAACTATAACATTGTATTTGCCAGTTTTCAGATTTAGTTGAATTTCGTGCTCATTCGATTTTAGAATATGCAATAATTTTGGAAATAAGTCTGCTGGAATGTGCATTAAACAACATTTATACCTACCTTTCAGGATCGGGGGGTAATTTAAATAATGATTTTTCGCCACCGCTTCTAGTAGAACAATTCAAATAAAGGCACTTATAACCAGGCATTTTTAACAAAAATAAAATAAAGATTCATTATTTTTCGTAACGCTCTCGGACTAAACCAAAAGACTCGCGTGGCTCGCGTTTAGAATCACACTAGAGCTTGCCCTGACTATTTCTTGGGATGGCTGGCCATCCCAAGGAGGCGGAGCTTTAAAAGAATTCTTGTTTCATGCGTTAGGTGGGAGGTTTCGCATCTGGTGTGGGTTTATCTGGGATTCTGTCACGTAGTTTGGTGTCAATAATAATTTTGTATTCATTGAACAAAAAAAATCAATTTACTGAATTAAAAAATGCCAACTAGTATATTGTCCAAACAAAGATATAATTCAGTACAGGGTGATCCCCTATAATGTCGCCTCCCTTTAACTTTTTTATTTTAAGTGTCGCAAAAATATTAAAAGTATGGTTATGTAGGTACTGAAAAATACTTTTTCTCTGCGTATAAAAAATATTGGAAAAATTATCAGTATACAGTTTATTTTTTTTCAATGGAACACCCTATATATGAATTTATTTTTCGATTCCTAGTAAAATTGTAAGCATATTTTATGTATGATGTTATACCTTTAGAGTTAGCAGTTTCACTGCTATAAACAGTTGAAAATCGGTACTTTGGCTACTTTTCACCTTGGTAGCAAGAAGATCATTAGAGATGGAGTAAAATGAATTTCACATTCCTATCTTAACTTTTTAAGAGCTATCTGACGGTACTGACTGGCGGGCGGTACCAAGGATGCTAAATCAGGTACCTCGGTAGGTACCATCAGTTGGAACCATCAGATAGCTCTTGGAAAGTTAAGATAGCAATGTGAAATTCATTTTACTCCATCTCTAATGGTCTTCTTGCTACCAAGGTAAAAAGTAGCCAAAGTACGGATTTTCAACTGTTTATAGCTGTGAAACTACTAACCCTAGAGGTATAACATCATACATAAAATATGCTTAGAATTTTACGAGGAATAGAAAAATAAATTCATATATAGGGTGTTCCATTGAAAAAAAAAATAAACTTTTTGTTTTTCCCTGTATACTGATCATTTTTCCAATATTTTTTATACGCAGAAAAAATAGTATATTATTTTATATGGAGGAAAAGTGATACTTTTCATGGCGCGCTCGTGTTTAACAGCCGAACGGAAATCTTGAGTTGTTGACGCTTATTTTGTTGTCTGTTTGTATTGTATCTATGTTGCTATGACAACACTTTTACCTTCGCCGGCGGAAAAGTGAAAAGTAAAGCTCCGGCGGAGGAAAAACGAAACTTCACGGCCGCCTACACAGTCGAGTAATGACCACCGATCTCCATATATGGATAAGCACAAACCGTCTGCATGCGTCGAAAAATCGTACCAATCATGGGGAAAAAAACCGGGTTCTGCGTCGGACAGAACTGAAAATAGGATAATTTTACTCATGCGCACAAACACCGAGAAGCGACAGAACAAAATCAGCTCATAAAGCTTTTACAGTTCGGTAATCAAAAATATTATCAAATTTCTCTGACCTTGCTTGTTGCTTGCACTTGAAATAATTCTTTTTTCTGTGTTTGCCGTAATGGGTTTCGGCGTTTCGTTTCGTTCACTTATTGAAGTACGTACGTGCGTCTGAGTGGTTTATATTATCGTTTTCGTTGAAAATAACTAATTTACTCCCTGGACATCTAGTTTAGTTTATTATTATAATAGTTCGTTATTAGTGTATTTTGTTAGTGTATAAGTTGGTGTAGACGTTAGGAATATGATTTAAAGACAAAAGACCTTAAAAGACAATGGCGTCAACTGCCAAGGTCAAAGAAAATACTCAACGGTGTTTGATTTGGTGTTGCCAAAATAAGGGTAGAATACCAGGGATTTCTTATTTTAAGTAAGTATCATTTTCTTTTAAGGATAACTGCAGCATTACATACAAAATATGGGAATAATATCTTAAAAAGGGTTTATTTACCGTCACGATGCATAAATAGCAGTGAGTTTATTCAGTTTTATCATTTTGTATTAAAAGAGTCTTCTTATAGGTAGGATGGATTTTAATTTACTTTGTTGAGGAGCTTTGATGCTCTAAACATTTTTTTTTTAGATCCTTAAATGGGTAATTGTTCCCCATGCTTGTTTCTGCTATTTTAAAAGATTGTTAAAAATTGTTTTACATACTACCTATATGGGTTCAATAATATAGAAATGATCCGTGGGGGGAGCTTTAATTTTTTTTCCAATATTTACCCCCTTCTTTTAAAAATTTAGGACAGAAAAGTGTAGTGAGTGACGTAAAGTACAATTTGTATGTCTTTTCTATCTGTAAAGGTAAAGAAAAAATAAAAGAAGGGAGTAAAAATTGGAAAAAAATGTTAAAGCTTCCCGCACGGATTATTTCTATGTTGAACCTATAGAACAGTCTGTAAAATATTTTTAAAAAAATCTATTAAAAAAGCAGAAACAGGTATACGGAACAATGAGGAAGTTTCATCAATTTTTCGATAGCCCATGAAAACTAAGTGGACACGTGTTTTTTCTTTTTTTCATAAGGCGAAAATTGAGGCATATACGCCTTGAAATGTGCTTATGACGTCACAATACACATGAATTATTACGTCACACCATGCATAGTATATCTATATATACAAAATTAAAAACTGGCATAGCTCTCGTAATATTCATATTTAGTGGAAATAAAAAAATACTTATCGATTTTTTTTCACTGTTGTAATAAAAAATAATCAGTTTAATTTCTCAGGAATCTTCCTTATACTCTTAAATGTTTTAAGGTTTTCATGAGCATTTAGACATGTGTATAGTCTTAAGAATTTTGTATCTTGGTACATACTACCTACATATTTTGTATTATTGGCTTTTTCCAAATAGACTACTACTACTAACCTAATGTAAGTTAATGTAAATAAAACGTTTATATCATGATGTTTTGTTTTAATAAACCTTTCTTTGCCCCAAAGTTATTTTAGCTATTCAATGCAACAAAAATTCATATTTTAAAAACTAAAAAAAGGTGTATTTCTTGCCTACAGATTGTGGTATGTAATGTGTGAATGCAAAATACTTTAACATTACAAATCTCTTTTAAAAGTAGTACCTATTCAAGACTAACTTAAAGAGAAAGTAAAATTTAAGGCAAACACGTATAAAAAGGGTTTTATTAGGAGGTGCTTTAATTTTTTAATATTTTTGAATCAAAGGGATGATTTAAAAATATATATATTTGAAAATTTACAAGTTACAGTGCTGCGCCTGTGTTATACCAGATTTTACAGTATAAATCATTCAAATTTTCTTGGTCATAAAATCATTTTGGGCAAACTAGTTAATATTTTTAACCAAAAAAATGCATGCCACACATAAAGAATGTAAAAATTAGGTAGGTACCAAAATATTTGGTAGTATTTTTTTTGCATACCTATCAATGGTTTATTCCTTCAACATAATTATATACTTACTGTCATATTTTTACATTTTTTACTTGGTTTTTGTGTCTCCAAAACAAAGCAAGATTCGGAAGAAATAGCAAACGTTGTATATTTTATCCGTTGGTCTATTCTATTTCTTTTAAAAACCAATGGCTTGCAATTTTTGTGTTAAATATATCATCTATCAACTTGCTTTTAAATTTTTAGTAATATATACAACGGCAAAAATATTTTTCCAAATTCTTAAAATCCGGACCTGTCGCTTATTCGCGGCCATGCGGTGATGAAGCACGTGGAATCGATCGATAACCTGCTAATTGAAACTGCGCAGTCTCAGAATTACCTTCTTTTGTTTACATCTGAAATCGCATGAATCAGTATGATTTGGATCGCTTTGTGCTTATCCATATATGGAGATCGGTGGTAATGACGGATTTACTGACGTTTGAAGAAAAAACTATTTTTCAGTACCTACATAACCATAATTCTAATTTTTTGCGACACTTAAAATAAAAAAGTTATGTTGTTAACGAAGCTTCTACGGGACAAGATGAGGACAGGAAATGCCAGAAAAGCCTTATCACGTAGAAAGTCTCCTCATCTTGGCCTCTTACAGTAGAATTAGGTGGTATTGTAAAAGAAGCTAATCGCTGGGAACCTTTGCCATGTATCAAAATTAACCAAAATCAAAGTACCTACTTCAAGACAGAAGAGAGAGTGATTTGATATATAATTTATCTTAACTGTCCTACACAATTAAAGATACATTAATTTAAATAACAAATACGTTGGCAACACGGTTCCATGTCTAAGGATAAAATGTATACCATGTTTAAGGAAATAAACGATTTTGAATGTTATCATTTTCTGAGAGACACCTTTCGGCAGATGAAGGAAACATAAATTCGCGATCTACGGATAGAAGGCAGCTTTGGTTTCTGACATATCTCGAATATCCCATCCTACTTCAGGATCAAATCTTACCCCGGCCTCTCCTATTGCATAGTACTCTCTAATTAATTATAATAACATGTATTATTTGCAGGGTGGTAGGATATAAGGAAGTTGACAAGAACAATTTTTTTACGATGAGTGCCAAAGGAGTAATGCAACACATTGGTAGCGAGGTGATTTTCACGTCGCTCGACAAGTGGGAGGCAGAATATCAAATGTTTCAGAGACTGATGCGCATTAGGACTTTTAGATCTTTTAGGAAATGGAAGGTAACATATTCTATTTAGCTTTTTGTTGGATAAGCTATACCGTCTGTCCGTCTGCGTCAGTATTGTATACCTCGTAGATTATTATTAGAGTAGATACTTACAATCGAATCAACTTGGTTTGATTGAACCCCAAGTACAATCTTTAGTTGCAACTAACCATTTAGTCTTTATTTATTACTTTGAGAAAAAAATATTGCATTTTTAGGGATTTTATGTGTGGCGGAAGAACATAATTTTCTCGAAATTCACAACCGCTCAGAAGAATTTGGCTCAGAACATGTTCATCCTAAATCCCTTGCTCAGACAGGGCCTGATCGACATCCAGTACATGTGCTTCAAGATGGTGGATACGAATTTCGTCGAGCAAAGCGAGAAGGAGAACATTTGGTTGTTTTATTTTATTGAAAATCAAGTAAGTGTATCAAACCAATGAAACTCATATTCTTAGCCGTGGGTGTATACAAATCTACCTCCCTTTATTTGTTAGAAGAGCCAATTCTCTTTGCATAGTTGCCCATATAACTGTACTATATATTGAACTATATTTATTAAAACAATTAACAAAAACAGATTATATGTATTGAACACTCTAATATAATGAAGTGATCTTGAATTTTTAGCCGAAACTTTTATCCCATTGGATATCCAAAATTGTTTTGCTTTGTGTTTTAAAGGCTTTAAAGGAAAACATTCATTAAAAGTTCCACTCAAAACAACAAGCAACCCCGCAAATGTATCGTCAGAGTCCATCACACCACCCCAATCTTCTAACGCTATTTTTTTTTTTTTTGGTAAACAATCTACCCCTCGTTTCACTCTTTCCCTCTTTCTTTTATTTATTGAAAAACTACACCATACCATCTCGTGATTAGAGAGTGCGCTATTTGTCATGTTATATTTAACTTCTTTTTGGTTAATTAGATGTTATGCTTGTAGGTTTATCCACATGCGGACGTAAAGATTAATTAGGTTTTGCAACAGCAGCAAGAGAGTAACTTAAAATCACTACACAGAATTATATTTATTTTAATTTAGAGAACATAATGGATATAGCAGTTTTAAGCCTTTTTAAAAAGTCAGCATTATTTTTGATGTGTAAACATTTACGCGACGGTATGAGGGTAAATCTCGGGAAAACGGACGGAAGTGTGTAAGGGGATGTGACATAAACCATGGGCAGCTAGTTCAGCGATTCCTTGTAAAACGTGTTCTTTCTAACGCCAGAATATAGGCGACCAATTCGAAATAAGTGGTTGCCTATATTCAGGCGTCACGAAGACGAAATATATCTACTCTATACGAGGGCTGCTCGAATATAAGTATTAAGTGTTCAAATATTTGGAGAAGCGTAACGACGGGTATTGTAGCTAACATTTATATTACAGTCACGGGATAAAAGCGGTTTACTGGACGCTCGATTCAAAAATGCTCCCGGGTCTACTCTGGGTCCTCGACGAGACGCACAACTCTTCTGAATGGAATCCAGCAGCTTTAGAGTGTACTTTGGTGCGGTACCCTAGATGTGAGCAATATTCTAAACACGGTCTTATTTGCGCTTTGTAGAGCAAGAGCAGATGCTGGGGTGTATACAATTTCTGTTGCGAAATAGCGCACCAAGCTTCTGCGACGCTGATTTTGCGAGGTTAGCAACGTGGTCAATCCAGGACATATTGCCGTTGACCGAGACACCCAGTAGTCCGATTGACGAGGATGAAGCTATGATCGATCCTGCCATAACTCTCTCTAATCTAAAGCATTTCTGGTAAACGTGGCTGCTTAGGTTTTTGATGCGTTGAACTGGACCAAATTTATGTCACCCCAAGTTCGAACTTTATCCACATCTTGATTAATTGTTGTAATCTGCTCCTGTCTGCGGTGATAAGTCACAGTCGCTGGTAAAGGCTTTTCTGATCTAAATTGGGAGACAAGAATACTGTCATCTGCAAAACTGTAAAAAGGATTATTGGTTTCGGTCAGCAGCTTATTATTATAGATGAGGAACAGAATTGATGAAAGTATTGCGCCTTGAGGCACGCCCGCGTTAATTGTTAATGTATCAGAGATGTGTCCATTAACTGCAATGTGCATAGATCGGTTCTTAAGGAAACTGGCAAGCCAGCTGCAGAGAGGCTGGCAGTCCGAAGGACGGCAATTTATTGAGCAATCCGACATGTCGAATTCTGTCGAATGCCTTCGAAATATATAGCACTATCGCTCAAGATTCTCCGTAGTTCTCAATTGCCCAGGCCAATACATCTCCTATCGATCTCTCTTTGCGAAAGCCGTAATGTTTATCGCTAATTATTCTGTTGGTCTCGGGGTACTTGAATAGTTGCTGATTGACTACACGTTTCATGACTAGAGATGATTATTGGAAGGAAGGCAATTGGGCGATAGTTTGAGAGCGTGTTATTCTTGCCTTTTTTCGAACAGGTTGCACTCGAGCGACGTTCCAAGAGGATGGGTAAATACCTTTTCGGTAGGACAGAAAAAGAAGTCTGGAAAAAATTAGTATTAGTTCCTTTGCGCAGTTCTCTAACACGATGGCAGGTATTCCGTCCGATACTGATGCCTGCGATGAAAGCATTTTATCGAGCATGTTTGCTTCTTCCTTGGCTGTAGTCGCTGTGGTGCCACGTTCGTTTGTCAAAGGTGGAAAAGACGTTTTTGTAAAGTTATTACTTACTGCCTTTGCTATTGACCAAAAATTCCTGAAGCCACTGGGGCATTGCAAAAATTTATTTGATCATTTGATGGTGTTTGTCGTTAGTTTAGTCAATCCCACGTTTGCATTCGTTACTCGCTTCAACAAAATATTAAATTTCAGCGGTCTGAAAATCGCAATTGCTGTTTCCTACCCACGGCTCTTTCTATCTTCTGTCGAACCAAAGCTTTCTCTTTGACGGTAACTTGATGGAATTTGGGATGTATGCTGCCATTCCTGAGGAGATTACTTGCGTAATCTCTTCACAGCAGAATGACGGGTCGTCAGTGCCAAAGCATACGTCGAGGCAAGGAATATTTAGGTAAAACTCTCCTAGAGCGTCCCAGTTTGCACAATGGTTATGCCAGATTTTACGAGGCAATGGCGGATTTCTGTAGAAGTGGCAGTTCCCAAACCGCTGTAATAAGTTTGTAGTCGGAGGTACCGGCAAATTCGCCCATCTCTGCGTTCCGCGTTGGTTCGTCTACATGTTGAGTAAGTCCGCGGCTGATGGCAAATGCTTCAGCTTCTCTATCTTCCTTGTCAGTCTTGCTGTGATGTTTGAGTCAGTCGGTGTTGTGAGCATTGAAAACTCCCAGACCGATTATTTCTGAAATGGGGTGATCGACCTGTATTGGATCAAAAGTGGTAGGTACTGTTGTAAAAAAGCTTTGTAGGCGTTACCGCTCGGAGGACGATAGAGACAGCACATGAACTTGATTAATCCCTTGGTGGTGAACTTGAGCCACATTATGTCAAGGTTGTTCGATTCAAGTGTTTTCTCGCGATGACACGAAAGGTCGCTTCGGACAAAAACGCATATTTCGAACTGTGTCTAAATCGGGAGTGTACGTCGTAACCAGGATAGGAGTAGTTCACAGTTGTTGTAGAACATACTTGTGTCCCTGTATAACGGCTAGATGGTGTACGATAAGTACATAAAAGATAAGCATTTATACTATGGCTATACACAGCACAGCACACAACTCAAATAGGCGTTTTTTCTTGTACTTGTCAATAATTTTTAATTGCCCTAAATAAAATACTGTGAATAAAAGTATTCATGAATCATAATACTCACACCTCTCATATCCAGCTTTCCAACAAAATATATCCAAAACAACCTAATTAACTAAGACTAATCGATGGCTTTAGCCAGTGTTCACATTGTTGGGTAATTCAAACTACCTATAATAAAATACTTAAATCATCCAACTTATTTCTACTAGACTGCATGTTTACTAATACTACGGAGAAAGAGCGCCATTGTTTAGTTGGATTTAACAAATTTGTAATGTGTTCCCTGGGCGGCAGAACTTTCAAATCATAATTTTCAGTTGTCTCATTTGTTCTAGACTGGTGTGACTTATTAACAATATTAAGGAATTCTTGCCCGCTAACTAAGGCACAAATATCAGATTTTAATCACTTTCTTAATTGACTTTTAATTTTCTTTTTATTCTTTATTAAATTTATCTCCTCTGAGAAGGTTACTTTATTGGTAAAAGAGTCAAACTTTTGAAAAAAAAACTGTGGATATTTCAGGCAATAACAAAGTTCTCAATAGTGGGATCACCCAGAAATACTACATTCGGGTGTATACAGAATTTTAAGCCATCCCAAATAGATTTAATTTTTGGCAATTTACCTTGTTGAAATTCAGTGGAAACAGTTAGAACAATTACAACCATTTTTAGTAAAATATCTAACAAGCTACTCTATATCAATTATTACATTCATATACGATGCACCAGGTTTAATTATGCACTGCACACAATAATCATGTTTGAGCTTCTCTCTCAAACTCTCAACAGTCTGTTTGCATCTCTACCAGCCTCGCCACAAAGAATTAACATTGTTTTCTTTCTGTTGACTTCTTTTCTGAGTTCCTGTGGTATTTCCTTAACAATAACACTAATTTCTGACCCCGAATCACAGAGGGATTGAAGGAAAAATATGTACGGTATCGATTACATTGCAGTAATTTTTCATAAAATGTCGCGTTTGTTACCGAATATTACATTCATTCTGTGTGTTGTAGATGGACAAATTAAACCAAATTAGGGACAAAACCTCGGAGTTTCACGAATTGGCTAAAGAAATCGTATCAAACGCCTGCCATGGAGCTTTGTTAGCCAAAGGGTTTGTTGCTGATGAACGAATCGTAGATGAACAGAAAGGTATTTTTTTGGTTGCACAAATAATACCTGTGTCAATTACAAGCCTACATTTATAACTTTTCTAAGACATTTAAGTATGTATTTAAAAAAATTAAATATTTTCTTTGCCTGTGTTTGTTTTATAAGTAAAAATAATTTAAAAATAAAGAGTCTTCTCACTTTTTATGGTCAAATTGTAATGCTATAGATCAAAGAAGACGTAGACAGCAAAAGGCATCTTACATTGAACAGGCAAGCAAGAAGAAATTTTGTGAACGACTTGCTGCGTAAGTATTTTTTAATTAGTCTTTTGAATTAAAAGGATTGTGACTTCATTTTCGAGGGATTGTGGAATGTAATTGCATATCTATCGGTTTGTTAAAGTTTTAAAGCGAATTTAAGATTATTCCAAAAAGTATGTTATGTTGTATTTACTTTAATCTTATTTAAATCAAGATAACAAAGAACTTGTGCCTAATAAAATTTGAAGAAGAGGTATGGGATGTCCTCTTATTTTGGGAGCTTCTCATTCAATTTACTTCCAGTAAATAACATAAAAGAATTTTTTATTACGCATGCATCATAATCAACGATTATCGCACGCTGCAGCGTGCATAAAATGATGTTTATGATGCGCCTACTTTTTTAAAGGTTGCTATAGAAACATTTGATCATGTCAAATGTGACAGATTAATATATTCGTCAATATATCCCTTAAGTTTAATATTTAAAACATTTTTGAGATTATGATGCATTCGTAATAAAAAATAGCGTATGATATACGTGTATAAGATGCCTTTAAAGCCCTTGCGACTTACAAAACACTCCGCTGCGCGTCGTGTTTTGAAATATGTCGCGCGTGCTTTAAAGGCCCTCTTATACACTTATATCATAATATACTATTATCAACCATTTTTCATACCAGGTTTCTTGCAGAAAGTCGTGATTGCAGCTGAAACGAAACCTAAGGTATTGAATAAGTATTCGATTTTAGTCTTGTTCAGAAATAATTGTCGGAATATTGTCTATGCAAATGTTTCTTTAGATAATTTACATATGGTCGAATTTAATTTTTTCCATTTTCTTTTCAGCTACATCATGCTGGTAGACTATATGTCGATAACCATGCTACATCAACTAATAATCAACTCTATCGATGAGTTAAATACGCTTTTTGAGAGACATTCCAAATATATTCCTAGTCGGGAGCTGTTGGAAACCTCCGATCTGGACACCAAACTGGAAGTAGATAGGCAGAAGGACGACCCGTCGGTAAATTATACGATATCTTATATTATAGGCTTTTGTTCGCGGATTGAGTTAATACAAGGTTATGTTAGGTTAGCAGAATTTAAAAAAAATTCAAGACGTTTGAATAACTGCGCATTTTATCGATGTTTAATTTTTTCGGTAGATGCAATTTTTACCAAACTCGATTTTTCTTTAACTGCATGGTACAAGTATAGCAAACAATCTCCAAAAGCACATATCATGTCTGTAGGAAACTTCACGGAGATTTGCATGATACAATTTTATGCAATTAAATTTTTGCATTCAGATGCATTTTCCATGACCAAAATCGTAGATTTGGACGAGGATACAAACTCAGTTTAAACTGCTTCTACTAATAGAAGGCGCCTTAAGGCGGTAATCATCATATCTACCAAATTTGACTTATCCCAATCAAGATCTTGTCAGATTGAGTAATGCAGAACGAATTCTATCGAAATAAGGATTTAAATATGTGATTAAGTTATCTATTTTTAGTTGCCACTTTTTATTGTCAACGTGCTACTTGAACCGGAAGACGTTAAACTCGACCCTCCTCTGGAAGTAACAAAGTACATTTTCCAGCAAATCATCGAATTGTGGGAACAACATTGCAAAGAAGTGAAGTCTTTTGTGGCGGACCCTTTTTATTCATTATTTACGACGTAAGTAGATTACTATAGGGAGTTTCGTAATGCTAATCCTTAAGGATAGGTCCGCAATCGCCTTATTTTTGGGATACAAAATAATACAAAAATTGTTGTTTTCCCAATATTTCTAAAACTGCTGTAGATATTTTTTATATTTTGTTAGGTATTAAGTATGTATAAACTTTTTTTTTTCAATTAAAAGATTTTTGACAACTCCAATTAGTAATATGCTCTCTAATATTTTTAAACGACAAAATCAAACGCCACTGTTTTTTTTTCAAAATAAAATTTATTTTCGTATCCTGTTTAGAAGAAAGGTCTCCTGATTTTTTTAGTCCGACGAATGCTTTTCGATAAAACAATTAAATGCATTTACCTGCAAGGTCCTAATTTTTAATAATCCAAGCAAAGGAAAATATTTTAACAGCACCCACTAAATTGAATTTTGAACGAAAAATAAAACAACAACATTGACAACTGAAAATGGCTACCACCTGTAAGTATGGCAAGTATGCGTACTTCAGGCCTTCTCCTCATCGATTCCTGGAGTATGTGAGGGTGCAGGTATACGCGGGTGATCGAATAAAATACATAAAGAAGCAACTCGCAAAGAACTATCCTAGGGGATCTTCAAGAGGTGCTAAACGTGTGCTATGACTGGTGTGAAAGGGAATAACTATCTGCGCTCACAAGGAAGTAAAGGCTGGAAAACCTAAGACTACCTTCACTCAAAGGAGAAACTATCCTGTTTGCGAACACAGTGAAGTATCTGGGAATTACCTTAGATAAAACACTTAACCGGAATGTGCATCTGGATAAAATTGCCGCAAAAACGAATCTGTCACTATGGATCTGCAGACGCATTTGTGGCAAAACATGCTAACCTAATCGCACTGGCTATATATTGTGATCATGACCAATGATAACATATTATGGAGCAGTAGCTTGGCACTCTAAGAGCTTACAGAGCTTCGCGAGAATTAAATTATCCACCTTATAAAGCATGTGACAATTAGTGCCGCTTTCAGCACTACACTCACGGCAGCGCTTGAGTGTCCTGTCAATCTGCTACCTCTCCAAATAGTACCGGAGATGGACGCCAGATGGGCTACGTATGGATGGTACCCAACAGGCTGGAAAACGTCAATGAGCGGGATAGTGCCTTGGGTCTACCTTCATATATTATGCTTACCAAAACTAACTATTACCATGCCTATGACATCCTCCTACCAGAGAGGAAAAATTGGACAAGAGACTCGGAACATCTGAGAATAGTTGGTTCACTGACGGCTCCAAGACCAGTGATGGCACAGGAGCCGCTGCATTGAATAAAAATGATAAAGTTAAGCTTAAATGTTCCCCAGGCAAACATGCAACCAGCTTTTCGGCTGAAGTTCAAGCCATTAAGGTACAGATAGGCATGCTAGTAAAAAAGCATGCCTATGAGCATGCTTAAAACGAGTATGCCTTTTTAACTGATACATTTGCTTGAGATCAGCATGCTCCTTTTAAGCATGCTCCTGAATAATCATGCTCAAAGCAAACACTCCAGTAGATATGTCATTTACTAGCAGACTCACGTCAGTGTAGTGACATGAAAAGCATTATTTCTTGCTCTATGGCTTTTGTACAGTGGTGACCGTGGGTTCCAAAAGCATTCGTAACTGCGATAAAGACTTACAAATCTTAATGTTGTTTCATCTCCCCAGCGAGACATTATGATGTGAAGTCGCAGACGCACACCTGCCGCGAATGACTGATGGATGACATTGACCGTGATCGATACTAGCATGCTCATTAGCAACACATTCCACACTTGCTTATGAACAATTCCCCTTTCACCCCCGCCTCAGGTAGCACGCTCAAAAATCGACCGTTGTTCGATTTGTGAGCATGCTCGTTTAAGCATGCTCGATACTAGCAATGCTTTCGACACACTTGCCACTAGGTAGCAATTGCTCAATAATAGTATGCTTTCGTGCTACGTAGTAGCATGTCTATCTGTACCGGTAATATGAATGCACAGTGGCTCATCGATAGAAACTGGAAAGGTAAGTCAATATAAATATTCTCGGCCAGTCAAGGCTCTTGAATCTAGCCGTTGTTTATTTAAGGCAGTATGGAACTTCTCACCAAACTAAGTAGAGTATATAAACTTATACTGATCTGAATACCTGGACATACAGGATATGAAGGCAATGAAAGAGCTAATGCTCTTGCGAAGCAGGCAGCCGCCACAGTCTTCATAGGACCAGAACACAGCTAAAGAAGCCCTCTCCAGGTGGACACAACAGCAATTTGTAGACAAATGAAGAGAGTTACCGGGCCTAACTTATTCAAAGATGGCAGTGAATTTACCATCAGGAGTGAGAACTAGACAACTTCTTCAATTTGACCGACAGCAGGTACATGCTGTAGTTAGCATGACTGACTATTGAATAAACTATAAAGCTAATCAACTTCATGAAAAGAATGGAGCATCTGGCCTAGTGAAAACAACAGGAAATGTGAGTTACAATAGACCAAACGTCATAGTGGAGGGCCTCATCTGGGCCCACTCACGTGTACGAATACGAAATTAGCTCGACAGGACAGAATGACGCAGTTTCGCAATTCCTCTTCATTTTGAATTGGTTGACTGCAAAAACCAACGTTTAAGATGTCTCCATAAAAAATAATAACTGTTTAGTTCTGGAAATCTGGAAGACCATGACTGTGTTCTCTCACAACCTATCCAACGATTATTGAAAGTGCGATCCAAGTATTCACGTGCGAGAGCACTAAAATATGCGGCAGCACTGTAATGCATAAGACCCCATTTAATTTCGAATTATAATGGGGATATTTTCTAACAAGACCGGCAAATTATCACTTAACAACTGGCGATAGTTATGTCCATTCAACCTACCTGGAATAAAAGGCTGTATTATCAAAATGTCGGTGGCATGAACACGAAAATTAAGGACTTGAAACAGTCAATATCTCTGTGTGATTACGATATTATTGTGCTAACTGAAAGCAGGCTGAATGATAGAGTGGCTGATGCTGAAGTTTGTGTAAAGGGCTTCACAACATTTCGTAGCGACAGAACTGAGACAACTAGTGAGAAAAAAGAGGGGAGGGGGAGTTATTATTTTTGTGCGTAGGACTTTGAGCTCTAGGATGATAAAAACCAGTGGCGGATTTGCAGTCTCGGCCGGCCTAGGCCCCAAGCTATCAGCCGCCCCTTTCTCAGCATCCACCATATAGACTACAAATTACTTTATTGCCAACTTAAAATCTGGCCGCCCTAGGCCCGGGTCTACCGGGCCTTAGGGTAAATCCGCCACTGATAACAACAAAGTATCATTTGATGGAACACCTCTTTGTGTTTGTTAAGCGGGGCTCTTCTCATCTGGTTGTTGCTGGAGTTTATATACCTCCAAACAAAGAAGCACGCACATATTTTGTTGATATACATGTTGAGGAAATATGCCATGACTACTCCACTGTCAGCCTTTTGCTTTGTGGGGACTATAATTTACCTCTTGCTGAATGAAGCAATGATGAACACCAACTTCGAGTAGACTGTCCGACAGGAAATCATGTTGAAATAGTTGCTGGGAACTTTGCCTTTTTGAATCTTGGCCAGCTAATCACAATACCTAATAGTCGTAATATATATTCAGATTTAATTTTTAGTCATGTAGGGAACGCATCTGTTAGTTTGGCCAGTGACCCTTTACTTCCCGATGGGGTACATCATAATGCTTATAAATGTCTGATAAGGGCTAGGCAAATCAAAGCAGTGAGTTGTAAGATAACTTATCGTGATTATCGGAACTCAGATTTTGTATCTCTTAATAATTATCTTGTGAATATTCAATGGGAAATGATTTTCTCAAACAGAAACATAAATGAATCTACTAGTTTATTTTACAAAATATTGAATGAGGCATTGAATGATTTCATACCTTTGAAAATGTATAGAAACTCAAACTTTCCTAATTATTTTTCTGCCGAACTGAGAACTTGCATACTTGACCAGAAAAAGGCACATAAAGAATTTTGTAAATCAGGATCTCAGTTTCACTAAGGAGTTCTCTATTCTCAGATCACAATGTAAAATTTTGACACAGAGGGACTATGTAGTCTTTTAGGAGAGAGCTGAGCATAGCATTTCTGAGAATCCAAAAATGTTTTGGTCATTTGTAAATTCTCAGAGAAGGTTCAATGAACTACCTAGCTGTATGTATTACAACAACAAAATAGCCACTACTGTACAGGGAATTGCTAATATTTTTGTGAGTATTTCTCAACAGTGTATAGTAACAGTGAGACAATTATGCCTGATTATAAAATTGACAAATGTATTGACTTTGGACTTAAAGCCATAACCTTGGCAGATGTTTTTGAGAAAATCTCACACTGTCCACTGAAAATGTCATCTGGTCCAGACGGTATTCCAGAGTATTTACTAAGTAATCTTAGGTACAGCATATCCAGGCCTCTATGGATGCTGTTTAATGGGTCACTGGCTGAGGGTGAGCTTCCGGGGATCTGGAAGGAGAGCTTTATAGTACCTATCTTTAAATGTCGGGAGAGGGAATGGAAGCTTATCTAAACAATCTGCTAAGTTGCTCGACGACCTTGCGCACGATCAATTGGGCTGGATGTGTAAGCAGTTAATTGATTCGCGTCAACACGGCTTTGTCAGCGGTAAGTCTACCGTCTCCAATTTGGTTTCTTATGAGACGGCCTTGCTGAGCGCCTTAGAGAGAGGTTGTCAGGTTGATGCAATCTCCAAGGCGTTTGACAGGGCGGATCATAATTTGCTCGTTGCCAAGCTTAGAGCGATTGGCTTTGATGAGCGATCGGTGAGGTGGCTCTAGAGTATGTTGGTGGGGCGCACACAGAACATATGGTTAAGATTGGAAATTTTGAATTTGATATAGTTGAGGCTACTTCAGGTGTGCCCCATGGTGGCCATCGTGCTCCGCTATTGTTCAGCCTGTTTCTTTGTGACATTGATAGTTATCTTGAGGACTGTCAGTACTTACTTTATGCTGATGATTTCAAAATGTTTAAAGTTATTGATCATGAAAGCGATTCCACGTTGCTCCAGCGCTCTGTAGCAGCTTTTTCAGATTGGTCGGAGATCAATGGATTGTCCATGAATGCTGACAAGTGCTTTTCCATTAGCCTTTTTAAAACAAGAAAAAAATTGTTAAAAGTACTTATAAAATTAATGGTCATCATTTAAATGTTGTCGATTTGGGTAAGGATTTGGGGATTTATCTTGATTCGGAAATCACTTTTAGAGATCATATTATTAAGTATGCAACGAGTAAGGCTTATCGGATTTTGGGTTTCATTTTCAGAATTAGCAGAGACCTGTCGGTGAGCTCACTTCGCTTACTGTATTGCTCCCTGGTTAGATCCCATTTGGAGGACGCTTCAATTGTGTGGTCACCTTTTTACAATGTCTACAAAGCACAACTGGAGGGAGTCCAGCGTAAGTTTTTGAGCTGTTGTGCTTACAAGCTTGGTGCAGCGGATGATCTTGATGGGGTCCGGCAGTTCCTCTGTCTTCAATCACTTGTAGTCTAAGATCCGAGCTAAAAACGACCTTCACCCATCTGTTTAATAGATGAAAAGTATTTTATATTCAATTTTATATATTAAAAAATATATCACGAGTGGGTTGGCTAAAAAATTCTTGGCAAGACTATAGTTAATTAAAAATTGAAAATTGACTTTTTATTATGCATTGCTCTAATGAGTTTAACGAATAAATTTAATACCAATCGAAAGTACGGAGCCTATAGGAAATGCAAACGTTGGGTTGTCTATTTCTTTCGTGGCTAACTACTGGGTTGGCAGGTATAAACAGGTATATTGCTAGTTATTTTCACTCATTTGTTTACTAAATAAATCTTATATCAAAATGAGCGCTGTTTTATTGCGAACACGACCATATAGGGTTGGTTGCAATAAATCTGGTTTGAATGGCGGTTGGCGAATTTTTAAAAGTTAAATTTTGAGGCGGCTGGAAACTTGCGACAAAGAGGTCCGGGCTAAGTATCCCATACGATAGAAAAGGACGCAGCGTCACAGCTGTGCGTGGCGCGACCGTCGCGTCGGATAAAAGAGAGGGCGCATGCTTTTTGTTCATGCAATAGAGAACGACAGCGATACAGTAAGACACTGAACATTATTTTGGAGCAAGTGGTAGTAGGTTTGAAAAAACAATGATAAATATATAATAAATTTATAATAAATTAAACAAATATAATCAAAAAAGGAACGAACAAAATATACTAAGGATCTTGTATTAGGTACAAAAATTTTATTACGATATAACATAAATACAAAAATTATATTATAGAAAAATAAGTTCCAATTAATAATTATTATTCTGTATCTGATTCATCCGAAGTAAAAGTATGATCCTCGAATTCAGTAGATTCGTTCGATTCGTCATCATTCTCTGTCATTTCAACAATATCTTGAATTTTTTAAAGGCGTTTGGTCCCCAATAAATCCTGTTGGTTTTAAATAATCATCTAAATGCCAACCCCATTTTTCAGGCTGCAGCTTTGTACATTCAGAGTCTGTTGCATTGAGCCACATGGAATTGACAAAAATAGTTCGTAGAATTTTTTGCTGTAGAGATATCCAACATGGTGGTATAGTGATCGAGTCAAAACTTTGAATTTTTTTTTAAAACAGTTCACTGTTTTCTTTCGCACCATAATCTATATATATAAAACAAAGTCGTGTTAGTTACACCACTTATAATTCAAGAACGGCTGAACCGATTTTTATGATCTTTGTTTTGTTGGATTTGTCTCCACCCCGAATAGCAGAATAACTAATAAAATATGTGAAAAATTCTCGGATAAAAATTGTACAAAAAATTAGTTATAAATTAGGCTTGGAACACCGTCATCTTCCGCAATTGACAGCTCATGTCACGCACGATTATAGTTTTTTAGTAATATATGATGTACACTGCAAATCAGTGACATACTACACATTATAGGATAGAAATTAAACGAAAAATAGTGGGAAAGTAGCATATTCAAATCTAGAAAGATACTGAAATACATCGAAAATACTTGAATCGAAATATAAAAAAATATAGAGAATAAATGACAACAACTGTCAAATCGATTGGTATCAATCATTCCAGGTCATTCGGTCGATCAGTTATCCGTACTTCGTGTTGCTTAAAAATCGATAGCAAATCAACTATCGGAACAATCGATAGTTTTATAAAGATCTATCGATAGTCGAAACAATTTTTTCCGATGACGAAGAAAAGAAACCGGCTTAAAGATAAAAATTTAGATACTTTGTTGTTCATCATTCACAATTATTCAACCGATTTTTATGATCTTTGATTTGTTGGATTTGTCTCCGCCCAGAATAGCAGAATAACTATTAAAATATCGGAAATCGGAAATATAGAGTGTGTCCAAAAACTACGTAACCTATGGGAAATTTCTTTATTATAGGTTTCTCAGAAAATGTTATTCTTTATAAAAGTTGATGCTTGAAAAAAAAGTAATTTTTACAATGCTAAATTAAGGATAAGTTATACAGGGTCCATAAAACACACAAATAACAAGATTAAAAAAAAAATTGGTATATCGGAAAACCTTCAGCAGAAAAAAAAGTTCCTATTAAGTTGTTGCTGAAAAAATTAGGAACAAAAGTAAGAAAAAGAGGGGTTTTTCGACATTTTTTCAATAATTGCCATGAATTTTCTCCGCATCAGTGCACTTTTGGAAAAAAATGGTATTTGACTTTTATTTTTGCCTTAATAGAAACTTTATTTTTTTCTGCAGGTTTTCCGACATTCACAAATTTTTATTTTTTAACCTTAATTTTTGTATTTTTTAAGTACCCTTTATAACTTATCCTTAACTTAGCATTGTCAAAATTATTTTTTCTTCAGGCGTCAACTTTTATTAGGAATTACATTTTCTGAGCAACTAATAATAAGGAAATTTCCCATATGTTGTATACTTTTTTGGACACACTATATAAAGCATGTTGGATTTGTCTCCGCCCAGTATAGCAGAATAACTATTAAAATATCGGAAATCGGAAATATACAGTGTGTCCAAAAACTACGCAACCTATGGGAAATTTCTTTATTATAGGTTTCTCAGAGAATGTTATTCTTTATAAAAGTTGATGCTTGAAAAAAAAGTAATTTTTACAATGCTAAAGAAATTTCTCACATGTTGCATACTTTTTTGGACACACTATATAAAGCATGGTCGGGTTAGTTACACCAAGAACGGCTGAACCGATTTTTATGATCTTTGATTTGTTGGATTTGTCTCCGCCTTAAAACGGAGATTAGATATATTAAAAAAGTCGGATTAGTTAAACCAATTAGAACGGCTGAACCGATTTTTATGATCTTTGATTTGTCTCCACCCCGAATAGCAGAATAACTATTAAAATATCAGAAAAAATAGTTTTTAAATAAACTAAGTTTGGAACCCCACCATCTTCCGCAATTGACAGTTCACGTCACGCATGCTTATAGCTTTTTTGTAATAATTGATGTCCACTGCAAGTCAGTGACATACTACACATTATAGAATAGAAATTCAATGGAAAATAGTGAAATAAATAGAAAATACTTGAATCGAAATGTAAACAAAAATATAGAGAATTAATGACAACGACTGTAGAATCGATTCGTCTCAATCATTCCAGATCTTATCATCTGCATTTATTGAATTTTTATTTTCTTTATTATCCTAATAAACTATTGAACTTAAAATCCTAAGTTAAGTTTAGATAAAAGTTAACGACACATTCATTGACTGTTAGGCGGTACGAAGTTCGCCGGGTCAGCTAGTTTTTCATAAAAATTCGAATTCTTGCATCATTAACTCTGGTGCAGTGGTTCACGCCATATATTTGCTGTAAATTCTTGAACAATGTCCATTTTTTCATTAATGAAAATATCAGCTTCATCAGTTAATGATGCAAAAGTTGTTTGATACTTTTGATTCTCGGAAAATATTTTAAATGGTCTAATTTTTTCTTTATTATAAAATGCTGCCGTATAAACGCAACCTGTGTATGGAGCAGAAAGACTTTTACATAATGTGGGTCCCAACTTCAATGCTAAATCGAGGCAATTAATGCAATCAAGGTTTTGACTAGGCTGCCTCTTAGTCGCTGAAGTAGCTAGCCAAATCGCAGATTGTGAAATTTTGTGCATATTTCCGAACAAAATTACCAAAACATCAGAGTCAGAAGCTTTTATTTAAATTCTTGAGCCTGATGCTACTTTATGCGCATGAAAAACAATCCTCGTTTCCACCTCTTCGTGATAACATGTATAATCAACTTCTTGCGTTTTTTTAATGTAATTATCCTGAGCTTGATAAGAGTAACATTGATGTTCAACGGTTAAAAATATTTTTTTGTTGCGAATTATGGGAAGTAAATTTTTGTTCTCCCAATAATTAGCCAAAAACTGTATCAGAGCTTCTTTAAAACGATAATTTTTAAGACTTTGCAAAAAATCTTTAGGCCGAATTTGTTGAGGTCCTGAAATTTTATATGGAATATCGAACTCTTTTCGACTTTGCCGTTCGGAATCTTTGATTGAGGGTGATAAATAGCGGTAAAATATTAAATGGATTTCAGTAGCATTTGTTGAACAAATTTTTAGGAGTATTGACTCTGCAACTTTTTCAAATGTTTGTGGCATAGATTTTCCGATTAGATGCAAATAATAAAAACCATCTATTATTTCTACGTTAATATTTGTAGGCTCCACCATTTCAGTTTGAGATTTCAAAATTTTCGCAATTTTCTTTTTTTTACGAAAAGCTAACTTTAACGAACAATTTTTAAAAGTTTCATCGGTAAAATCAATTAATGGTTCGTCCAAATCACACAGAAAGCACTTTTTGACCATTTTTTATCACAACAATACGTATAGTAGCACGTGCTTTGTACGATATTGAAAATTATATCTACTCCAAAATAATGTTCAGTGTCTTACTGTATCGCTGTCGTTCTCTATTGCATGAACAAAAAGCATGCGCACTCTCTTTTATCCGACGCCGACGGTCGCGCCACGCACAGCTGTAACGCTGCGTCCTTTTCTATCATATGGGATACTTAGCCCGGACCTCTTTGTCGCAAGTTTCCAGCCGCCTCAAAATTTAACTTTGAAAAATTCGCTAACCGCCATTCAAACCAGATTTATTGCAGCCAACCCTATATCGTCGTGTTCACAATAAAACAGCGCTCATTTTGATATAACATTTATTTATTAAACAAATGAGTGAAGATAACTAGTAGCAATATACTTGTTTATATCTGCCAACCCAGTAGTTACGCCAGGAAAAAAATAGGCAACCCAACGTTTGCATTTTCTATAGGCCCCATACTTTCGATTGGTATTAAATTTATTCGTTAAACTCATTAGTGCAATACATAATAAAAAGTCAATTTTCAATTTTTAATTAATTATAGTCTTGCCAAGAATTTTTTAGCCAACCCACTCGTGATATATTTTTTAATATATAAAATTGAATATAAAATACTTGTCATCTATTAAACAGATGGATGATGGTCGCTTTTAGCTCGGATCTTCTACTATTGAGGACAGACGAAGATTCTGCGACTTGTATTTTGTATATAAGTTGATTAATGGTCATATTGACTGTCTTCATCTTCTCAGTCAGATATCTCTTAAAATACCATCTCGAGCTCTTAGGAAGTGTGAGATCTTCTCACTTGGTACCCATAGGACTAATTATGGTTCTCATTCTCCTCTTACCCGTAACCTTGCACTTCTAACTGCTCATCCTGAGATTGATCCTTTCGGAGGCTCATTTAACGATTATCGTTGCAGTGTCTTGCGGTCAAAGCTATAGCTTGATATTTTCATATTTTTGTATACTTTTTTCATATTTTTTTAAAGATTTACATATGCTATTGTTATGTGAATGATAATTATTTTAAATGTAATTTAGAAATGGGATATCCCGTGTATTGATAAATAACTAATAAATAAATAAATAAATAAATAATATTCAGAACATTGATTAGGGGCCACTACTTTGAACTTCGTTTAGACACTGCTAAATTAATCAGCGTTTTGGATGTGTCAATATCAGCATGACATTAATAGATGTGTTATATTCAAAGCACTGAACAATTAGCAGACTATTAAATCACTCACTAAATTAATCAAAGTCTTAAATATGTCAGTGTCAATCTGATATTGATAGATCTAAATTGATTTGGGATCGCTACTTTGAACTCCGATTAATCGCTGCTAAATTAATCAATGCTTTGACTCTCATCATACCCAAAACTGACACATTCAAGACGCTGATTAATTTGTCGAGTGTTTAAAATGACTAATCAAAGTTCAAAGTAGTGGCCCTTAGTGTTTTTAAAAACTAACAGCAGTTAAATATTTTTTGACACTACGACTTTTTAAATATAATTAAAATTTAAATATCAATGTTGATAGTGTTGTCATAAAAGGGTTTTGATATTTTGGAAATCAGTTCATCTGCGAATAAAGAATTTTTCGATTTTTCTACTTTTCACTAGAAAGAAAACCTTATCATTATTTAGTATTATTTATCTGTAACGAGTAATTAATAATGTTAAATGGTATTAGGCCCGTGATAAATGAAAAATTGGAAGATCGCATATGTGGCTGGGGACCAACCTTGGAATTTTACTTGAGCCGAGACGAAACACTGGCGAAAAATAAGGAAACACTGTTCGAATACTTCGATACAAATTACGCAGCGGCCAGTCTCTACATAAATAGGCTAGAACCGGTACGGCAATTTTTCGCCGAAGACTTAATGGTATCCGAGGAAGATATTGAAAAAGAAACTGGTAAGTATCAATTTTAACATTTAATTTACCAGCTTGGGAACTGTATTCTTGTCGACAATATTATTTGTGATAGAATGAACGGTCAAGTTTTTGGGGAATAAATCAATCGCAAATCATGTCATGTTCTAATTTATCCACCTAACAAAGGAGTGGTTTATTTAAGGGCAAATTACTTTATTCTGAGTTTTGCATTAATGCCCATTAAAATAAATTACTTATTACAATAATAATGTTCACGGTTGAAAAAACCTTCTAAGATAATTATTTTTATTTTTATTCTTTTTATTCTAGTTACCGAAAACTTTAGAAGCATGTGCATACGATATAACACCGAACTAGTTACCATCGAAAGCATCTGCAAGACTCAACCCATAGGATTATTGTATCTAATGCTGGACGATTTTAGAAAAACCGCAATGCCCGAACCTTCTCGACTGGTAGAGATAGCCAAACAAGTCATTCCATGGCGAGTAATATTACTTTTAAATCAGAATATGTTAAAGAAAATAAATAACGGATTAGTAAATAACAAATTTAAAAAATCATCACATTTTTGTTGCTGAAGGTCATGACTAAAAAATGGTGTTTATAGGATCGGTAGAGAAAAAGTGGCCCTCATGGTTCAACACGCCGAAGAAACGGAAGCCTACCTTTTACAAGAACCGGTATCTACGCTGGATTATGTAAGGTATCTCGAATACATTGAAGAAGCGACTTCGAGGGTGGATAAGATGGAAGAAGAGCTCGACTACTGCAAGGAACTGTACGATATTACCGAAGAGTTCGCGATCCCAGTCGCGGTGGAAGAAATGACCAATTACCTGGGGCTCAGCGTGTCCCTGGGCAATTTGAGGAACCTGGTGGACAAGAAGATTGAAGATACCGCGAGGATCATTAAAGCGTTCAACGATCAGATGAACACGGATATTAGTGCGCTCATTTCGGAAGTGGGAGTTATCAAGGATGAATGTATGGTAAGAAAAGAATTACATTCTACTAACATACAAACTGATTAATATATTTATTATAATAATACTAGGGATAATTAGTACACTGCTTTTAGATGACTCAAAATAATTTAATAAGATATATTACTCTACTTACATATGTTTCGGCTTAATGAGGCCTTTATCAAGAGTAGGGGTGGGCAAAATAATCGATTAATCGATTATTAGTCGATTAATCGATTATTAGTCGATTAATCGATCGCTCGATTATTTTTTCTTAGAAAAATCGATAATCGATTAATCGATAAAAGACGGATTTTGATTAAATTTTGTGTTACTATCAGACGGACCTTTCCTGGATCGTAGAAAAATATTTAATTAAAATGTGCAGGGGGAGCTAAGTAAGAAGCAATATTTTGAATTAATAACTTGGTTTCAAGAATATTAGATAACTATGCATGTATAAGTATATATTGTGATTTTAGTTTTCTCAAAACTCAAAAAATCTGTATGTAATAGATATTACTGGGATGTGAAACCCGCAACCGATTATCTATAAAAATAACTGAGATACCCAACAAAATATCACAAATTTTACACCTTATCAACCTAACATAACATATCTACACCCAGTACAGCCTACACCCTATACATAATCATGTGTAATAAACTTAGTATTAATCACACGAGTCGCACTTACCTTTCATGGGAGAAATAAAAAAAATGCTTATTTTTAACTTTGACGTTGTACACTCGCACGCGTCTTTTGTAGTTTTTTTAAGTTATAATTTATTACTCGAAAATAATCGATTAATCGAAAATAATCGATTATTCGAATAATCTCTTCGTAAATAATCAATTATTCGAAAATAATCGATTAATCGAAAATAATCGATTAATAGAAAATAATGGATTAATTGCAAATAATCGATTATTCGAGAATAATCGATATATATTTTGATAATCGCCCACCCCCAATCAAGAGTACTTGAATTCTAAAATTGTTATACCCTACTAAACCGCCTGACCGTGTTTTGTTTTTATTGCACTGTGAATTATGCGGGTGTGGAAAGAGCAGGTCAGTTGGTCGTTCGCATTTAAAACATCTGTTTTTTGCGACTTTCGGATTTTTAGGTACTCCAAAAGAATCAGCCTTTTGCTATGTGTGTAACAGTTTGACAATATTCGTATCTATAAAATGGTTATTTTCTATACAATGTTTTGCGAAGCCAGAGTTTTTATTATTCTGTAAAATCGATTTTTTTTGTTCTTTAATCTTAATATTTTTAAGTTTCGACCAGTTTGTTCTACGTATACAGCTTCACAGTTTCCACAATTTATTTTGAAACACCAGATTTAGATTGTTTGTCAATTTTGTCTTTAGTGTTTATTAGTCTTCTCCCTAGAGTGTTCTTATTAACCTGAATTGTTATACAATTTAATTTTTTTGAAACTTTATCTGTAATTTTCGGAATATAATTATTGATACATTTAAACGGCTCCTTTTCTAATGTAGGGTTATAAAATTGTTTAGTTAAAATGTTCTTCTGTTTTTTCTTTATTAATTTGTCAATCAAAGCGATATTAAAACCGTTATTGATTGCCATCTGTTTGATAAAGGATATTTCTTTTTGGAAACTCGCCGAGTCTAGGGGAAAGCTGAAAAGTCTATGGATGAGACTATGATAATCAGAAAGTTTTACTTGCCAAGATTGGTTAGAGTCTTTGTGAATTATTGCATCTGTTGTTGTAGGTTTCCTATATGTATCAAATTTAAGCGAATCTCTTGTCGTTGTAATCTTTATGTTCAAAAAGTTCAAAATGTTGTTAGATTCTTTTTCCATGGTAAATTGAATTCTATTGTTTAGGGAATTTAAAAATGTTAAAAAGATATCTAAATTTCTGACAGTTCCTGTAAGGATGCAAAATATGTCATCCACATATCTACCCCAAAAAATATATTTCTGATTAATGAATTGTTGGTGTTGAATAAATGCTGTCCAAAATCAGCCATAAAAATCTCTGCAAATAAAGGTGAAGTTGGAGAGCCCATTGGTAAACCATTAATTTGTTTAAATATTTCATAATTATACTGGAAATAATTTTGATCTATACATGTACGAATTATAGATTTAAGAAAAACTCTTTCTTTTACTGAATTATCAGAGTTATCTATTAGCCCGTTAATAATACGTCAAAGTTCGTTTAACGGTATGGGGCTAAACAGACTTTTCACATCAAAGGAAACCAATATTGCGTTATTTGGATTTTTAAAATTTCTTACTTTATCAATGAAATTAAAGGAGTTTTTAGATGCATACTTAGAATCGAATTTAATGAATTTTGGTAAAATATTCGTACCGAATTGACTTAATTTGTAACATGGATCATTCACTATGATACTACTGGTCAACTGGTCTGACTAGGATATTATCCTTATGAATTTTAGGTAAGCCGTAAAAGAGGTGGCGATGGATTTATTCATTTGAGAAAAGAGTGTTATTAGGTAGTACAGAATTGTTATTCTTTTATAAAATGAAATAATTTGTTTTTGGCATTTATTAGTCGGGTCTTGCGTTTTTATGAAATCTCCATTATTCAAAAGTTCTTTGATTTTAGTATCATAGTCATAGTCTAATTTAGTTAAAACAGTTATCGTGTTTCCTTTATCAGCTTTATTTAATATTAGGTTATTTTGCATTAGTTTTGCTTTTATTGTGTTTAAGGTTGTAAATTCTTTTTTATTCAATTGAGTATTTAAATTAGATTTAAATTCTTCAGAGATGCTATATTTGTTTAGTTGCGAAATGTTTGAAATAGAATTTATTGCTATTTGTGTATTAACTACCAATAGTTTTTTGGTTGTAGGATTGCGGAGAATATTAGAGCCCTTTTTCTAATAAGTTATTCTCAGTGTCTGTAAATAGTGTATCTGTGAGATACAAAATTCTTGGATAAAAAGTGTAATTGCTGCGTTGCTGTATACTTACATCAATAGGCGTGACAGTTTTTAAAGAGAGTAAACACCTTAACTTATTTAGTAGGTTTATAATGTTTGTTCACTATTAAATAATATCTTCACGAATTATCCTGTCCCTATACTGTAACACAAAATGATTATCTTTCTTCAAGAGTTCAGTGTAGATCAGTTTCTGATGTTGGATGAGGTTGTTCCTTATTTTGAACCAAAACCGTAGTTCATTTTGGAGCCAAATCGTGTATGCTTTTTGGATCATTCTTCTGGCCTCTATGGAGTTATGGTTGCAGTAGATTTTCATGGGTTTAGGTTTGATTTTGTTTCTGATGCACCGTTTTAAAAACCAAATATGATTGGAACACTTTTTAGATTTTAGTAAACATCGTCGATAATATACCTCTAGGTCCGCCGGCGCCGCGCTTGCGTTCTTAATACAATGAATAGTATCTGCGGTAGGATCCTTGTGAAATATCGTTGAATAATAATACTAGGGATAATTAGTACACTGTTCTTAGATGTTTCAAAATAATTTACTAAGATATTTTACTCTACATATGTTTTGGCTTGATGAGGTCTTTATCAAGAGTAGTTGAATACTAAAATCTAAATTGTTATGCCCTGATAAACCGCTTGACGGTATTTTGTTTTTATTGCACTGTCAATTATGCAGGTGTTGAAAGAGCAGGTCAGTTGGTCGTTCGTATTTGAAACGTCTGTTTTTTGTCACTTTCGGATTTCTAGGTACTCCAAAAGGTTCAGCCTTTTGCCTTTTGTTTCGGTGTGTAAAAGTTTGACATTACTCGTACCTATAAAATGGTTATGATAAAGGCATCATCAAGCCGAAACATTGATGTGAAAACTCTGTTTAGCTCCATACTTCACGAACTTTCACGTATTATTAATGGGCTAATAGATAACTTAGTAAAATAAAAAAAGCGATCTAAAAGCTATAATTCGTACGTACACGTATAGATCAAAATTATTTCCAGTATAATTATCAAATATTAAAACAAATTAATGGTTTACCAATGGGCTCTCCAATTTCACCTTTATTTGCCGAGATTTTTTATGGCTGATTTTGAACAGCATTTATTCAACACGAACTTCATTAATCAGAAATATATTTTTTTTTTGGGTAGATATATGGATGAGATATTTTGCATCTTTACAGGAACTAACAGAAACTTAGATACCTTTTTAACATTTTTAAATTCCCCAAAACAATAGAATTCAATTTACCATGGAAAAAGAGTCTAGCAACATTTTAAAGTTTTTGGACATAAAGATTAC
>MU184106.1:12788-102754 GCA_016904865.1 Pissodes strobi | reverse complement strand
AAAAAAAAAAAAAAAAAAAAAAAAAAAAAAAAAATATATATATATATTCATATTTCGAAAAAAAGTATACTTTTCTAGAAAAAGTCAGATATAGAGATTATTTTCTTTAAAATAGATAGTAAATATTTGTTAGATTACCAGTAATTCTGACATCACTGCATACATAGAGTATTGAATTCTTCTTTCTAATTACACGCGGTGTGTGACCGATTGAAGATAATCGCATGATTTTTAGATAGCTTATTTCACCTGTAAGACTGTTCAGTTTTTTTTCTAAATGATACCTCTAATGTCACTTAGGATATTTCGATCCTTAGGATATTAATTCAGTGTTTTAAAAGGAAAAAATTGGTTAATTGATGTATTTTTTTTTCAGCAACCATGGCTTTACGACATCGATTCAAATATTGAGGAAGTCACGGAATTTTTGACAAATCTGCATGACCGGTTGTTGGGTTGCCAAGAAAGAGCAATAGAATTTAAAAATTACCAAAAACAGTTCAGGGTAAAAGATTTCAGTATTAACTTAAATTGAAAATAGCATAGTTAAGTATGATTTACAGATTAGTGCAAAATGTGTACTTCAAAGATCATTGTTAATAGACCATTTTCATTGTATCTTAATCAAAATTACATAAAGATTTCTCGTAGCTTGAGGTGTCCAGATTGGATATGCTGGATGAGGTGATGAACGATGTCAAACTGCGGATGCTCCTGTGGGAGAGCGTGGACTCCTGGGCTAAAACCGTGGACGAATGGTACCATTGTGAGTTCAACACTCTTAACACCGAAGATATGAACCAATTTACCGCTAGGAACGTGAAAAATATCAATCAGCTTGAAAAGGGCCTACCGCCTAATCTTATTGTACCCAAACTTAAAGACGAAGTCGAATTAATGAAGGATAAAGTAAGAGTGTTTGCTTCTTTTTGTTGAAATTATTACTTACTGTTAACCACCTTTCCATAGCTTCCAGTAATAACGTTTCTACGAAATCCAGCCATGAAACCAAGACACTGGATAAAAGTAGAAAACGTGTTGAATCATAAATTTAAATCGGACGAAGTGATGACTTTAGAAATTTTAGAAAGCTTAAACGTCTTCAGCTATCCCCAAGAGCTGATGGAGATTTCAGGACAGGCCAGCAGCGAATCTGGTTTGGAATCACTCCTTAGGAAAGTACGTCGTCGTTTAATCTTTTTAATTTATTTTCTATTAAGTACATAATAACATGAATGTATTCTATTTTCAAAAGGTTGAAGAATCTTGGAAAGCTCTGGAATACATTGTTATTGCACACAAAGATTCCAAGGATGTGTTCATTCTTGGTTCGCTCGAAGATGTACAAACAGTGTTAGACGAGAGTAATATCAACATAACCACTATCGCAAGCTCAAGGCACGTTGGACCAATCAAAAGTCGAGTTGACGAATGGCAGAAGAATCTGGAATTGTTTTCACACACCTTGGTAAATTCCACTATATTTTTCACTTAATTCTCTTGGATCATTATATACATTTTTATTCGTAGGATGAATGGATGATGTGCCAACAAAGCTGGGTATATTTAGAAGTAATTTTCTCGGCCCCCGATATTCAGAGGCAGCTACCGAACGAGGCAAAACTGTTTGTTATCGTCGACAAATCTTGGAAAGAAATAATGAGAAGAACGGCTAGGGTAAAAATTAGTTTGAACAAGCATATTATTACCCACGCCACATATTACTAAATATCGCTTAAAACAAATGTCATAAATCTTGCACTTTCTTTAGATGCCCTTAGCTATGGAAGCAACCCTTCAACCAGGACTATTAGAAGCTTTTCAAAGGAACAATGCTCTTTTAGAGCAAATTATGAAGTGTCTGGAATCATATCTCGAAACGAAGCGGGTTGCGTTCCCGAGATTTTACTTCCTATCGAACGACGAGCTGCTGGATATTTTAGCTCAGACGAGGTATAGTTTCTAAGTATATCTTGCTAGGCTATCTAAATAACGCCGCCGTGCTATGAGAAATTTCTTTTAAAGCAAAACCATTGCTTTGTAATAGCGTCTTAAGTTAAAAATCCCGTAAATACATCTTTCCAGCAGGAGTACCGAGTACTCTCAGGGTTTGCCGGACTTGTGACGTACAGCGTTTTATTTCATACTGTTTAAAGAAAGAAACTACAATAAAACAAATTAATAAAAGTGGTACCACGCTGTGGAAGAGTACCGATCTTGAACAATCAGAAGGTTGCTGCCTATTCTAACATCTGTATCATGCCATATTTTAATATTGTGATAATAAATTATTTAGCTTTCTTAACTGATTAGGTGTGTGTACCAATTTTTGACAATTTCCATGCGAAAAGTTGGTTATTATTCTTAAGAGATTAGGTACAGTGTGAGATATTTCAGATTCCAAAATATTATATTACATTTAAAATTAAGTTTTTAGAGTAATTCAAAATTTTGTTCATTTTGATTTAAAAAACAGTGTCATAGTCCATCTAAATATCTATGTCCCTGATGTGGTTAAAGAAGGCACGCAACCACGTCCTTTGGTAATTTTTTATTTCATCATGTCGGAATTATCCGTTGAGGTAGTGATTTTTGCGTTTTCAATTTAACGGTGATAAGCAATAGTGGAAATAACTATCTAATACATTAATCACGTATCTTATTTTAGAAATCCACATGCTGTCCAGCCCCATTTGCGGAAATGTTTCGATGCCATCGCCAAATTGGAGTTTGGAATGAAGCCTGCTGAAGAAGGTACATACATCGACGAATACCTATTTTTATTTAAAATTAATAATACTGCAACATTGCAATAATAAGACTTCTTCCGTTTGTTTTACCTCTGGTCGTGAATTTTCCCCAGTTATGTTTATTATTATAATATCATGGACCGTCAAGTCGCCATCAGAGGCTTCAAGGTTCTGTGCTCATTCATATCATAAACCTTTCTTGATTCCGCATATAATTTTAGAAAAACTAGGATTATGTCCACTGCAATTAATGGTCCACTAGATTCACATATTAATAGGCATGCAATATTCATTTGTATTCTGATCTCAACCTAAAGACTACAGAACCACTGAAGGTTGTCATCAAATTTCGGACTTTATAGAAGAGATCAAAAATTCGACCTCGTCAGATATTTACGCGGGACTTAAGCGTACTTCCAGTTATAACAGCTCTTTTCAGGTTTCTTCCTATATGTCTTACGCAGTAGGCAGTCCAGAAACAATATAAACAATTGTATTCGTGTCAGCTCAAAAAATTTGAATATACGTCAAGATGATAACTGAGAACAGTAAAAAGTAAAAGTCATAACACATGATAGAGTAATCAAAAAATTTGGTTAAAAATGCAATAATAGTATATTATTAACCAAAATTTCGACAGACATTATTAAGTATTGCCTGAGCGTCGATTTTAAACTAGCGCAGGGGCATTTAAGACGCGAATAGTTTTCTAAACCATCGTTAATAATACAATCTTTTCCACTACCAACACATTTACCGAATTATTTTGTAATTATTAAAGCATTAATTATTAGTATATCACGAATTGATAGCTATAAAGACATGAACATGAGAATTACGATCCGAGCCGTAGGCGAGTGTAATGAATACGAGTGACTTAATAACCATTAAATGTGAGTTGCTTCTGCTGATTTTTCCACGACTACTCAGGAGATTGAAAAATATGTACTTTAGCTTTGAAAATTTACTAATTAAATAGTAACCATGAACTGCCAAAATTGATAAATTTTAAATCTCATGGTCGAAACAATCTTGAATTGATTTTGATTGGTTATAAACTTGTATCTTAATGAAAAATCTGTATCTTAATAAATCTCATTACAGTATGTGTAGTAAATGTAATAAAAGTAGTAAATGAAATAATAAAATATATCTTTTCTACTCCTATATAATTTATTACACATTCACTACACCTGTACTTTAATCAGATTAATTAAAATGCAGATTTTGCAAGTTTGAGTTCAGTCAAAATGCAACATCACAGCAATATTCGGTCAATATCAACAAGGCCGTAGCCAGGATTTTTTTCGGCGAGTGTTTTTACATTAAACATCTAAATATCACCAAAAAGTGAATTTTCATGAATCTGCCATGCGATGGTCGGCGATATGAAGCTGTCACTTTTTATTGTCATTTTATTTATAATATCAATCAGAATCAGCGCGCTGATGGGTGCATGAAGATTCTTCATAATGTTATAAATAAAAAATGACACTACTAGTGAGTGTTTTTAGAAGCTACCACACCCATTTTTGTCATGGAATTTTATTTTGAGGTAAGGTAAAGATACTAGAAAGACAGGATTATAAACTTCCTATATTACACCATTGAGCACGGTGCACGGTCCTCCCAAATATGTCACAATTTTGTATAGTTCAGGCTGCAAATCAATGTGCTGCATCCATCGCGAGCGCTGCAACGCAACAGGGTCCTCCAATGTTCCCTCCAACATCTGACAGGAAACCGACGCGTAGCGGCTTACTCTCTACACATAAGTTTCTAATCCTTAGTCTTTCTAGTAACCTTGAGCTAAGGTAAGGTCTAATCAATTAAAAGAAAAGCTAATATTCGCATTGAATTATTTTACTACAACTACTTACTACAGGCATATATTCAGAAGTCCTTGGATAGACCTACTATGGAATGGTTCGGCCGTATTATTAGATATAGATAGATAGATACAAGATTTGATTAAAATTGTAATACGCGACAATCAGCGCGGCGCTGGGTAGCGCGAAATTTTTTTCAATTGATTTCAGTCCTGGGGCAGGCTACCAAAAAGGTTTGCGTTTTGGCTATCCCTGTTTTAGATTAGAATTAGATAGAAAGGGTATTGTTAAAGCTCATTCAGGGCTATTGCGCTGTTACGTCAGAATTTCTGACGTCAAAAGAAAAGATCCGTACGTCTTAGATAGACTCGTACGTTATTTTTTACACAAGCCAAAAGATGTCTCTGTACCTGTTTTCTACTCAAGAGCACGTTCCGTTTTTATCAATTTTACATACTTATGGCAACTTCATAGCGGATTAATTCACTGCACAAATTCGACACGAAAATATGATGCCACCAGGAATAACATTAACATACAAACAACAGCTTATTTACCTAGTAATCGTGCGCCGATATCCTTTGATTTGGAAATGTCAAAAACCAACTTTTTCAAATTTTAGAAGAGGGCTATGACAATATTGTTTTAAGCGTCTGGGCATCTGAATAATACGTTTGACAGTTCTTTTAATTTAAGATAATAATATGCTTTTTATTGTCTAAAATCCGTTTAAAAACGATTTTAAATGGCAAAATTGTATAAATATCCGAAGATTCGGACTTTTTTAGACCGATAGCCATGGCTTCGGACGAATTTGTCGTGGATTTTGAAGCGAAAATTCATTTTAAATTCAACCGTCCATTAAAAATAAGCTGTGCTATGGATCCAAATACACTGCGAATATAATAATTAAAAAATAATACTTTTGACGGTTCGTTTAATTTAAACTATGTTTTTTTATGGTCTAAAATCCATTTAAAACGATTTTAAATGGGAAAATTATATATAATATTGCCCTAGCGACTAGAATTGGTTTGCGAATTTCCGTCTCATTTGCCTAAATTTGTCCTCATATCGCCGCGTAAGATGTTTACACATCAAAAATAAATTTTTTCTAGAGATACCATCTTTTAGTATTATCAAATAAATAAAAAATATATATTACTTACATTGTGCACAGCTTTCCAGGGCAAAAGTGGCCTACCAGCATCTTTTTCACGTGTGAAATAATGCACTAATTTTAGAATTAAAGCTTGCTCTTTCTCACTGAACCGGTGGGGCATCTCAAAACGATTTTTATTAGCAATTATTAGCGTAAAACACAAACCAACTACCAACAAATGAATAAATGAATTAAATCTGTTATTTTCTTTATGATATTTTGACATTGACGCCAATCGATGTCAAAGATTCCAATTTGACAGACCAATTTAGTACATACTTTCCTTGCATAAAGAAAGATGGAATGATGTGACGTAACAGCGCAATAGACTTGAACGGACTTTACACACGCTTGGTCCATAGTAAAATACACCAGTCTTTAATCTATTGATTCTTAAATATTCTGAAAATTATGTTATCACTGTTGCAAGTAGAATGCTGTGAATATCGCAATGGGGCATTAAGGTCCGTTTTCACGCTCATGCAATTTGCGCAAATTGACTTGTGCAGACTAATTTGCGCAAGTAAATTGGTACATGAAAACTAAAATCGTTGACTTGCACAAGCTAAAAAGTTTGACTTGAGTGAAATCTGGCTCGCCAGATAATTTACTTGTGGTTGGCACACATGCATGACCGTGTAAACGACACTCAAAATTGAGGCGTGCGTAGTGGCAACGAATTCTGGTCTTCAGGTGCGTGTGGCTTTTGCATTTCAGTTTGCTGTGACTAGCTGACTATATACACAGTCGAAACAGTTTATAAGTACCTTGTCTGTTTTGTGTATGAATATGTCTATAAAAGAAAAAGAATTCAAGCAGAGAAACCGTGGTGAAGAAAATAAACACGATGAGAATCACATAATATAAAATAATTGAAAAAGGTTATTGCTTCTGAGAGGTCCGGTGGCGGTGCAAAGACATATATGTTCCACATTTATACTATGAATTAATGAGCTTTCTAGAGGACCAGGAAAATCCAAGATGTACTCTATCGATATGGACGAGGGGAACACATCACAGCTAAACTGAGTCTCTTATAATTATTATGTATCGCTTTATTTGCTTCATATTTATGAATATAATATTGTTAATACTAGTAAATACATTAGTTACCTTGATGTAGGTATATAGTTTACCACGAAATATATTTATATCATTTTTTGTTACATTTTCATTTCATGTTTTATTGCCATATCACCACACCAGAAATATTGAAATAGTTTTCAAAAGCTTTCTTCACATCTTGTGCTTGGATACTATGTTGCCTTGTCCATGCAAAAATTGTTTGGTTCATACTTAATTCCTTATTTAAATTAATATGAAAGTATGTGGCATTCTTTTCAATCACACATTTTTGTGGTCTTTTTGGTCTTACCTCTTTTTTCACTTTTAACTTTTTAATTATGTAAACCCCAGCTACTGCTAATAATTCGTTTTCCTGGTTCATCATGGGTTTTTAAAGTACTCACTGTTCGCACACGCGATATTCTATAAGCAGAAATCTGGACTTTACGAAATTTTGGGCAAATTTCACTGATCGTGAAAACGAATTCAAACAATTAAGTTTCATTTGCGCAAATTAGCATGCACAAGTCACTTTGCGCAAATTGCATGAGTGTGAAAACCCACCTTAACATAATTACCCACATTTTGTCTCCTTTCAGTTCTACAGCTTGTACGCCCTATCACTCGCATTGCCCTTCCCTGCAACCAAAATTAAATTAGGGGCATGACTCTCAAGCCAAAAAGTGCATCCCAAATTTTAAACTCAACCTCACACACTCACACATCTTCAAGTTGTCAAAATCTCTTAGAGAAAAGTACCGCAATTAAGTCTTCGGGATGTTTAAATGCAACTGGTTGCTGAGATATCACCTTGTGGCCCTCAACTGTGTCTCCCCAATAGACGCCATCTATCAGAAGTTTTGTGAGTGCACTCACAATTTAATTTACGATAGTTTTTATTCCTTTACTATTTAATTTATAATAATTTCGAGTACTTGTATTTTTAGTTCTTATTATCCCCCCTCTCGAATAAATGATATATCGTCAAGCTGGTCATCACTTTCAATCATAGATGCATAATAAGCAAATAACATACCTTTCGTATGGTTTTTACATTTGATTATCTATAAATATTCTAGAGGAGGAACCCAAGGAAGGAGCCAAGGAAGGGAAAAAGGAAAAGGCTCCTACCATGGTTTTGACCACGGACATTGTCGCAATGATAAGTCCGGAAGGCGAGAGAGTTCAGTTGAGTAAAGGTTTGAAAGCGAGAGGTAATGTCGAAGATTGGCTGGGAAAAGTTGAAGAATCCATGTTTCTAAGTTTGAGAAGATGTATGAAGGTAAATAACCTTTGCATAACGAACAACACATAACTATATATTATATGCACTGTTGGCGATCTGAAATCTGGGTGTCAAAATATCATTTTGTGACTTTTCATGTTTTTGGTAAGTTGAACATCTGTGACCTTAACCTGCCGGTTTGAATATACTTTAAGGTTTTTCAACACCTGATATAATTTGTTATAAATGCATAATTATTATTTAATGGTTAATTTATTTTCACAAACTTAATATTTTTTCATTGCTCTATTTTTCTCAATGATCCAAATTAATCTTATGTGCACTGAAGGCACCAAATCGTGTGATCAAATTTCGGAGGTATTTCTCGCCATGCCTCTTGAATTTTCGGCCATAACTCGTCTATATTTTGTGAATGAAAATCGTTGAATCTGGCCTCTCGTAGGCCAAAAAAGAGACTAAACATTCCGCTGTTGCAACCAATCAGTAACGACTCGGGCAGAGTATAGACGGGATAGTTGGTAAATATAGTTATTATTAAATACACTATTAACAGACGGCAACATTCTGGTTTATAAAACATTTATCTATGCCTCTACATTAGACAAGAAACAACCGCTGTTAATAATATTTTTGGGTGTAGGTTAGGTAGTGTTTAAATATTGTGTTTGGCGATCTATATTCTCTAATTCTATCATTTTCATCTGCAAGAAAGAAGGTCCACTTAAATTTGGATTCACGCCGTAAAACTCCAATGTAAAGCAAAGTATACCTAACCATATTTTCCTTATCAGCTGCAGTGAGGTAAGGTTTTCTGTAGCTGGACGGTTTTCAAGGTTACTGAACATTGTTTGATACACTTTTGTGCTGTTCTAAGACACCGTGAAAAATTTGTCTCTGTTGTTCAGGGCTTATTTTTTTCTTCTTTTCCTTCTTCCAAATTATGTGTTTCTAGCCATTTTTTTCAATGTCTTAAACAGTGCTTTTTCGGAACTCCAAAGCTCTCTGCCACCTTTCTCATAAACTATCCTTAAACTATATTTCAAAATATATAGAAAACTGACGTGTCATAGGCATACCATACAGGGAAAGTGCCGGGATCACCCCTCTCCAGGTAGTTGACTTGAATTTCCTGCGGTTCCACCCATAAGGTGTTAAAAATATAAAACCACCGAGTAGATTCGGTGATATAACTACAAAGCGTTCAAGTTTAGAAATACCCAAAAACTCAATAAAGATCAATGCGAAAGAAGGCTTCAACGTATCATTTATATACACCACGAAAAACAGTGGGCCAAGCACCGAACCCTATTTAATTTTTCTTGGCAGACTCTTACTATCATTGATGATATCCTGTTGAAATCGTTCGTTGAGGTATGAGGTTTGTTTCGAATCCCATATCTCGTTAGTTTGCCCAGCAAAAGTGTCAAAAGCCCTAGGAAAATTTATCATTAGGTCCAAGCAGTGTTTTCTGTTGTCGCCAGCTTCCACAATCTTGGCCAGAAAAGAACAAAAGGTACTCTCAGTGTTTCTCCCTTAACAAAACCATTTGACAGAAGTCCATACTTATTAAAGAAACAGTTTAACTGATCCTTCAAATTAATTTTATATATTTTTGAGATACTTGATAAAAGGCTGATGGCTCGATAGTTACTATAGCTGTTTGGATCACCTTTCTTAAAAATAGGAATGACTGTTGCTAGTTTTAATTTGCTGGGAAAAGTTCCTTCACAAGATAAATTTATTGAGAATGTCAGTACTTCACCGATGGAGAGCTTGCATAATTTTAGACTGTTGTTAGAAATTTAATCTTGCCCACTGGAATTCAAATTTATTAATCTATTGATAAACGATATAACATCATAAACACAGACAGGAGATTAAAAAAAAATCAGTTTTCGCCCTAGGGAATATTGATTTTTTTTTTAAGATGGAATGAGTGGGATTCTTTATCTTCTTGAATGGCAAGTTTACTGAAACAATTTGGGAAAAGTGCAGTGGCGGCTCGCGGCTTTGAAAAGTGGGGGAGAGCTGCCGACGTCGATAGAGGGAAAAAATTTTGGGATCCAAGCCAATTTGTTAATATTTATTACCTGTATTTTAGGTACCTCATCAAGAAATTAAATATATTCATAATGTATTAGCAACAAATCGTTTTGTTGCTAAAACAAATGTCTACTAATAACACACTAAAACTAGAATATATAGAAAATATCTCTTGTATAAATACTATAATGGATCAACCGTTGAATGTAAATAAAAAATAATTCCAAGAATTCACGGCGGAATGTCCCCTAATAAACTCGAAATAAACGAAACAACGTGCTTTCGCGTTGATCTGAGAATGGCAGTGCTACACGCCAGCTCTTCCAATCATTACAAACCAAACAAATGTACGACCATTACGACGTCATCGTTGTCATGGCAACCAACTAGTTGCGCTTATACTTTTCCATAAAGGTCTACATAAATGATAATGAAATTGCCACTGCTGTCGGCGCGTACGCGAAAAGAAATAAACATTTTCATGTGCGTTCACCTCTGTTCTATTCCATAGTGGACTTAACGGGCAATGTGCAGGTGGCGAGATTCTTATGAAGCCTTGATTTTAATATTTGAAAATAATTGAATTATTAGTTATTAGAGGGGTAACGGGAAACAGATTATTCCTAAACTAAGAACATTTTATCATTGAATCTTAAAATATATTATTTTACTGATGAATGAATTAATTGTATTTCTTTAAATTACATTTTCTTGAGGAAGTGGCACTTCCCCTACTTCCGCTGAATAGCCGCCACTGGAAAAGTGTTCAGAAAAATGCAGGTGCACAACCTTAGCACAAAGTTGTGCTTGTTGTTATTGGTCAGCACATTGTGAATGAAAGTACTATAGCACGAAGTAACTCTTGTTGGGCCCGACGCCCACAGAAAAGACGAGGCGCGGACGTCGGACGGGGACGTGGCGCGGACGCGACTCAATTTGTTTATTTACCATATAAAGTAAAGAGGCAACGCTGACAGGAGAAGTCAGTCAGAGACATGTCTTTACGACGACCGAGTCGCGTTTCTTTTTAATCTCGAGAGGCGAGACATTTGTGTAAAATGGGCGACTCCAAAACATTTAATTGAATTAATAGAAAAAAAATCAGTGTTTATACCGGGTGACAACGAAACTACTACCCAGGCCCGGATTTTAAAATGGCTTGAGATAAAAATTTGAAATTTTTACCGACTATAGGGTTTAGGGACGTGCACATTTCTAGCAAAAAAGCAATTGACAGTCACTTCCGGTTTCACCGGAAACCATATAAGTTTAACTTTTTTAAATGGCAATCCTCGTATATTTTTGCATATTTGAATTCTACTAAAAATTCTAAACACTTTTTATGTAGGGTGTACTATAGCTAAAGTTGATAGATTTTGACTTATGAGACTTTAAAGTTTACCCTATTTTGACATTTATTTGCATTTTATAAGAAAACAACGTGTGCTACGACCAAAACAAAAGGTGCAATTTATACGTCAACCAAGGCGCTCTAGGATGGAGGAATAAAAAACTTGAAATTAGGAGTTTTCAAAAATTGATATTTTTGATATGTTGATTTTCAATTTTTCATCGATTTTTGTATGAAAACGGTTTAACCTACAGCCATGAGACTTTTACTACCCAATCTTACTTTTTTGTCTTCTTTTCATTTATATCCTTAGTTTTCATTTTCAAACAACGGATTTTATTTTTTGTTATGCTTATTGGATCCATAAAAATGATATTTAGTGGCTGGCTTTTATGAAAATAAAAATAATCATGTTTAGCCATGACACAGGTTGCTATGGTTTTTTAAAACAATTGAATTTTGACAGGTAACTTTTATCTTGCCATTTTAAACAGATTGCAAAGAACTTTTAGTCTAAGCCGAAAAAAAGTCACGAAACAAAGTACGATAATTTACACAAATTGCAACAAAAATTGTGAAATCTGACGAAGACACAGGGGTAATAAGTTACCTGCCAAAATTCAATTGCTTTTAAAGCTCGTAGCAACCTGTGTCATGGCTAAACATGATTATTTCTATTTTAATAAAAGCCAGCTACTAAATACTATTTTTATGGATCCAATAAGCATAATAAAAAATAAAATCCGTTGTTTGAAAATGAAACTAAGGATATAAATGGAAAGAAGACAAAAAAGTAAGATTGGGTAGTAAAAGTTTCATGGCTGTAGGTTAAACCGTTTTCATACAAAAACCGATGAAAAATTGAAAATCAACATATCAGAAATATCAATTTTTGAAAATTCTTAATTTCAAATTTTTTATTCCTCTATCCGAGAGCGCTTTGGTTGACGTATAAATTGCACCTTTTGTTTTGGTCGTAGCACATGTTGTTTTCTTCATGGCACAAGGAGAAACGGTATAGTATTGCGCACCGCTGCCGGGCTGTGACGTAGTTTCCGTAGAGTCTCAGACATACCGCGCATTTAAAATATATTGGTTTCACGACAAGAATTGCCTAGATTTAAAATCTGTGAAATTTAGAAATAACTTTTGATTTGACAAGTGGTAAAAATGTTTTTTCTATGTGATAAGATGTTTTTCATATGGAGAAATAATTGTTTATCCAATTATACTACTAGTAAATTCAGTTGCTTTGGCAACACTCGGCGTGCTGAGATTCTAAAGTATACAATTGAAGGGTCAGGGGAAAAAAGCAGGTAAGTCAATTTTTTGCCAAAATTGGGATATTGCTTGCATTCGGTTCAGAAGGAGCATAGGTATCTTTAGAAGCTCCTAAACTGGGAAAAAAACAGACTAGTCAGAAGATATACAGCGTCAAAGTTTTGCCATAAGGGAAAAAAAGCAAGCAAGTCAAGCGAAAAGAGGAAAGAACCAGGCAAGTCATAATGCTGACAGGCATTATCAGGGCACCACGACAATGTCCACCATTGGAAAAGGGGTTGTTTGAGCTTCCCTCACCAGCTTACAATGGTAAGTACTGAAAAAAACTATCATTACCTACTTCTAATGAATTTCTATTATTCTGTCCAGGCCTCCTGCCGATTGCTAGTGCAAAGTTCAAAGATCTGCAAAGTCTAATGAAGTATTGTGCCCCAGCAACTGTCAAGTTCTTTAGTAAACTACCCCATAACTAAATTAATGTCTTCTTCTTCTTCAGCCTCTAAATATCCACTCCTGGATAAAGGCCTCTTCCACTGTTTTCCATGCCGATCTTTCCTGGGCGGTTTGAATAATTTTTTTTGTCGACTAACCCAATTAAACAACAAAATTAATGTAAGTTCTTCTTCTTCTTCAGCCTCTAGATATCCACTCCTGGACAAAGGCCTCTTCCAGTGTTTTCCATGCCGATCTTTCCTGGGCGGTTTGAATCCAGATTTTTTTTTTGTCGACTAACCAAACCAAACAACAAAATTAATGTAAGTTAAATATATTGATAACCCTAAAGTGTAGTAAATTATAAAATAACCCTAAAAGTTTTCATGGCATCCCTATATTATGGTCCGTTTTTTCAGATACCCCCCAAAATTTTAAGGAAGGTTCATCGATTCTTTGAACACTGCATCAATCTGGGAACAACTTAGATGATGGAGGCTCAACTTTTTCTTTACTAGAATATAATATTTTAAAAATTTTCACAAACAAACATTTTATAAGTTCTTACACTGATTCTGTAACGTTTTGAGCCATTAAAATTTGTTTTTCTCAGTATCGATAATAATTGACTTACCTGTTTTTTTCCCCTGACCCTTCAATTGAAATAAATATACAGTATTTTTTATGTTATTAGTTATTATTTTCACAAGGTAGAAGCTAGTTAGTTTTTGACCTCTCTTAACTTTTGATGTATAATTTAATAACTTCTCTATAAGTGTAGGCTCAGCAAAATAAACGTTCTCAAAATGAACAGAATATATTATGTAAGCTAAAAGTTAGATATATTATTTTTTATTACGCATGCATCATAATCAACGATTATCGCACGCTGCAGCATGCTTAAATAGTTATATGTGAATTTAGAGCGCAAAGTAACGGATTGCCGCTTGAGAAAGAATGTTACTGCGCGACGCGTACCGGAGCGCAGTAATCTTTCGAAAACGGCAATCTTACTTTGCGCTCGAAAAACACACAGAACTTTTTCTACAGCCGCATTTTTTTAAAGTAAATGCACATTTTTCTCTATACTTATTCTGAAATTTGCAAATGACTGTCAGTTTTGACATATTATATTCGGGCTTCGGTCATATTTAGAACAGGATTGCCAGCAACAAACTGTAACAAACGCACGACTGTCATTTATTTATCTTCGGTTTCCATGACCATTCATAGCACACTCGACGGAAAAAGTGAGATTTTTCTTTTCCATGTTCGCGCTAGAGCGCAAAATAAGGATCCACGGCATTCGTCGATTTTGCGATTTCATTTCAATTTAGTAATTAGTTATTTTGCACGCGGCTGTAGAAAAAAGATGATTATGATGCGCCAACTTTTTTAAAGGTTGCTATTTGGTCATGTCAAATGTGACAGGTTAATATATTCGTCAATATATCCCTTAAGTTTAATATTTAAGACATTTTTGAGTTTATGATGCATTCGTAATAAAAAAATAGCGTATGATATACGTGTATAAGAAGCCTTTAAAGCCCTTGCGACTTACAAAACACTCCGCTGCGCGTCGTGTTTTGAAATATGTCGCGTGTGCTTTAAAGGCCCTCTTATACACTTATATCATAATATACTATTCTTTTACAAATTAATTGCAACCTATCACATAATAGACCACCTACTTAGTTAAATAATATATACCATTCTTTACGTTTATCTCATCTTCCCGTCTACACGCAATGATCCACCTTTTACACAGCTCTTTATTTTTTGGGGAACGAAAATATCTAATATTAGTGCCTTGAGTAGATTTAGTGTAGTTATTACATTTTGCCACAACACATCCAGGCATTTTGAAAAACAAATAAAACTTTCACGGTTAGAAAACTACGATGTCAACTTGTACAAACGTACAAATCCATATAAATCGAATGCAGTCGTCTTGATTTTCTTACGCAACCTACGTAACTGCGCGAACTCGACGAGTTTTGGCTGCCGGAATACTATACCGTTTCTCCTTGTACCGTGGTTTTCTTATAAAATGCAAATAAATGTCAAAATAGCGTAAACTTTAAAGTCTCATAAGTCAAAATCTATTAACTTTAGCTATAGTACATCCCACATAAAAAGTGTTTAGAATTTCTCGTAGAATTCAAATATGCAAAAATATACGGGGGTTGCCATTTAAAAAAGTTAAACTTATATCGTTTCCGGTGAAACCGGAAGTGACTGTCAATTGTTCTTTTGCTTGAAATGTGCACGTCACTGAACCCTATGGTCGGTAAAAATTTCAAATTTTTATCTCAAGCCATTTTAAAATCCGGGCCTGGGTAGTAGTTTCGGTGTCACCCGGTATGCTAGCAGTAGACGGGATTATTGTAATAGAAAGTTACAGGATACCTAAAGCGTGGCAGGAAAATGCTAATGAAATAAATGAGCCAGATAAGTTCTTCCAATTTTATTTAATTCAACCATAATTATGACAATATAGTACAGAGTAAGTACATACCTATTTGCAAATCTGATTGACCGGGCTTTATTACCGAAAATAGTTTCACGTGATAGGGCTTTTGAAGCAAAAATGTATTTAATAGACCATGAGTGCGAATCGCGGCGCAAAGTAATGAGTAATATAGCACGGAAATAAAATATCTCATATTAAATACAATATCTGTCTTGCAACGAAATCGAGACTCCATTATCAAAATACTTGCTTGCATATACGTTTTCTTACTAACTTTGGTGTTTGTCTTTCTAATTACCTCTATATGCGAAGGTGGTACTATTAACAAATTGGCTACTACTTGTGGCCGTAAAAAATTGCCATCAGTAATACAGACTGAAAACGTTCTAGTCACATATTAGGTTCTATTCATTACCATCGAATATTCTGTATTTTCTGCCATAGGGGATGAATCGAAAAACGCGTTCTTTGAATATTTGCAAGATTGATTAAATCCAGCATATCTTCGTCTTCGGAAGACTACATTCTTTTGTGACGACTTTCAGTATCAACTGCTCAATCTGACTCATATCAGACTGCTGTGTTCGTGTTAGAAAGGTCTTAACCGCGCCTACCTTTTTACCGTGTCTTTGTCACGTCCGCGTCACGTCGCGTCGCCGCCCCATCTCTTCTGTGGGCGCCTAATAATATGTTCAGTGTTAAAAGACGCTACAAGATCACACACGACAGATAGATTGAAACTAGGCACCAAAAAATCTATGTTAAAAGGTCAGAGAAAAGAGATAAAAGTGTTTAAAATTACCCTTTTTAGAACGATACAACACAATTATTATCACATTAAAATCAAAAATTTTAAATCCCGCACATTCTAGAATTCCTTCAACACAGCCAGCAGTCAGATACATTTAGTAGGTATACAGCAATATTTACAATAATCACTTTTGTAAATGACTACTCCCCTCGCTACTCGCCCATGGCTATATTTTGTCAGACAGAAGGAATATAAGAGAGAGAAGTTCCTCAATTTAGACTGTTTTATCCACTGAACTATAGTTCAGTGGTTCTATCCGTTCTGACTTTTGCCATTGTTCAGTTAGTAGGAGAAAGTCACAATTATTACTATCAGTGAATATTATTTCTAAATCCAAAATTTTATTGCCTAAACATTGAATATTTTGAAAACACAAACCAATAAAATGAGGAGAAATTTTCTCGGCCGGTACCTTTGCTAACATATCATCAGCGGTATTGAGCTGGCCAGGCGCAAATTTTGTTGACCCTTTAATGGGGTCAAGTTTCGTTTAGCGAAAATTAATTAAAAATAAATTAATTTAATTTTTGGCATTAGAGTACCTCTCTTCACGCAGAACAATCAATATTTTTCGCCGCAAATACATCAATCTAATTTTCAAAAAAAAATAATAATAATAAAAGAGCGGAAATTAAAACGGAGCTTTATCCACAATACCGAAACAGAATTATTGCACTCGACGCGCGTTTCGCTAACCATGTTAGCATCATTAGGAGATGATTCAAACTTTTAATCATCTCCTGATCATGCTAACATGGTTGGCGAAACTCGCGTCGAGTGCAATAATGCTGTTTCGGTATTGTGGATAAAACTCCGTTTTAGTGCATGTTGCCGAAGGTTCCAAACCCCAACATAGAGCGGAAATTCATTAGAAAAAAATCTTGGGTAAAATTTCTCTTATGACCTTATGACCGTGGGATTTCAAGGGATTCCGTGGGATTCCATGGGAATCCGTGGAATTCCATGGGATTCCGGTGTACAGATTTTTGAAGGTGGTTTACCCCTCGGGATTGCGCTTCGCGAAATCCGTTCTTTACGCAGTTGCGTAGAGGCTTAAACGAGACGAAGCTAACCCAAACTAACCAAAGCTAACCTAGACTAACCAAGGCTAACCCAAACTAACTCAAAAAATGAAAATGACTAATTTTCGCAAGAAGTTTTTTGCGGTATTATGTTTAGAAAAATATTTAGAATGTAAAACAGAAAGTAGCTGAAACCCGCAGCTAGATATGATATCAGACATATTAATAACGTACCTCTTCCCGTACCAAATACCACTCTTATAAAGAATTCAGTCATTTACAATACCAAAAAGATGTTCAATTATTTGTTTTCATGTTCAAGCTAACCCAAGCTAACCCAAACTAACCAAAGCTAACACCATTTTATTAAATAGGTTTTTCTGGACCGACCTATAGCAAAAAAAATAATGGGAAAATTATCCAAATACAGGTTTTAGTTAAATTATCATATAAAGAAAAATCTAAGTTTCTGGAAAACAAAACATTTGCGAAGAAAAGAAACTTTATTTTTGTGCTAGTATTCTTCTGTAGAATCGTCCTATCGAACGATATTTTTTGTAGCCAATTTCCGCTAAAAGAAACTAGAGCCATTTGTTGGTGATACATACTCATTTATTGGTGATAAATCTTGATTCACTGGTGATAAATCTTCAACCATGTTAACATGGGGAAAAGACATTCCTCGAAGAGGGTTTGATGGATTTTTTATTTACGTTCAACTCTTATGATTTATTAGTATTAGATATATGAAACTAAAATTGGGTCTCATTATTACTCTCATTTTAAAAATCTCAACCAGTTTCTTTAGGCTCTCTCGAAGAGTACATAGCTTAGTGCCTCCTTTAAACGACTTTTTTTCAGGTCTCGATGAGTCATTACATGCAAAAATCAAGAACCGAGTGGGTCGTTTGCCACGCGAACCAAATAATTTTGACGGTATCACAGATAATGTGGGCAAAGGGCGTGCACGAAATTTTGGACAAGGACGGAAACGTTGTCAAAAAAATGGAGCAATATGAACAGAAGTGCATCAAAGTAAGTTGCATCTTTTGTCACTAAATCATTTAGTATGTATTTATTTAATTGCAGGAAATACTAACAATTAATTAAATACAACGAATAATGGAGAAGTAAAGGGTGTCCGAAAACGAACGAATATTTAATATTTCCAGGCATTTTCGTTTCGGTCATAGGCTTTTGAGAATCTGACAGCTGTATATTGCCATTATTAGTCATAGAACGTTGCACGGTAGACCAACACATTGCTATTGTAAAAACTGTGTGTGCGTGACATTTTCGATCGAAATAATGCACCAATACATAAGACAGTACAAAGATTGATAATGGAATGCAACACAGTAGTTAATAGATGTCCAAAGTTTAGACACTAGGAATCTTATTGTAGATATCAAATTGATGTAGTTAAAGCCGCTGCTTCCCGAATAGAAGGATCACATCTTGGGCACGCTATTTTAGTAGCACGAAACTAACAAGGTACTGGCGTACTACCCGGCCTGTGGAAAACATTGCTGCTGCGTCCCAAAGTGTTTTCTGTTCTAGTCATTTCACAATGGCAACCAAAACTGACCACTAAGATCTTGCGATATACTACCGTGCGACTTCTAAAATTTCGTGTCTATGCCAAAGAGCCTGCATCAATTCCGAACATTATAAACGAAATTCGGCCGCAATCATGCGATCAAAATATTTTTCAAAAGAGTAAGATCGTACCCACAAAGACGCGGTGGTCATTTTTCCGATATTGTGTGTTTTTTATGGCAGTGGCACACACACACACTGAAGGGTGATCCTATGGCGCTCGACGAGCGGTGTGTGTGCGAAGATGTTGATTGACACGGTCATTGAACAGTTGTATGTTGTAATTAGTGGGAAACAGTGAGTTCCACAGTGATGCAGAGTGCCAGACAAAGGAGTTCGTGTAAAGCGATGTTCTAGGTGTTTCCAGTTGTACGACGAACTGGTGCGCTCTTGTCGTCTGTCGTGACTTTCTGACAGGAGTTGCCAGGGGCGGGATGAGGCGGGCCAAATCCTGGGAACATCTGCCGTGAAAGTATCGGTAAAACAGAGACATCTCGGCCACATGTCTGCGGTGTTCTAGACTATCCAGATTCCGGGTCAACTCCGGGTCGCCGACGAGGCGCACAGCTCTCTTCTGAATGGAATCCAGCAGCTTTAGGGTGTGCTTTGGTGCGGCACCCCAGATATGTGAGCAATATTCTAAGCACGGTCTTATTTGCGCATTGTAGAGCAAGAGCAACTGCTGCGGTGTATAGTTTTTTGTTGCGAAATAGCGCACCAAGATTCTGGGAGGCTGATTTTGCGATGTTAGCAACGTGATCATGCCAGGGCATAGTGCTGTTGACCGAGACACCCAGCAGTTCGATTGACGAGGATGAAGGAATGGTCGATCCTGCCATAATGATGTTAGGTATCGCTGTATTGGCCCTCGTGGTAAACGTGGCTGCTTGGGTCTTTGCTGCATTGATTGGACCAAAATTCTGTAATCTGCTCCTGTCTGCTGTGATCAGTCGCTGGTAAGGGTTTTTCTGATCTAAAGTAGGAGGCAAGGGTACTGTCATCTGCAAAATTGTAAACAGAATTGTTCGTTTCGTTCAGCATGCCATTAATATAGATGAGGAACAGAGTTGGTGAAAATATTGCGCCGTGAGGCACGCCCGCGCTGATGATGAATGTGTCTGAGATGTGTTCATCAACTGCAACGTGCAGAGATCGGTTCGTAAGGAAACTGTCAAGCCAGCTGCAGAGAGAGGCTGGCAGTCCGAAGGACGGCAGCTTGTTGATCACTCCGTCCTGCCAAACTCTGTCGAATGCCTTTGAAATATCCAACGCAATTGCTCGAGACTTTCCGTAGTTCTCAATTGCATTACTCCATATATGAATGACATAGGCCAATATATCTCCTGTCGATCTCTCTTTGCGAAAGCCGTATTGATTATCGCTGATTATTCTGTTGTTCTCGAGATACTTGAGTAGTTGACTACACGTTCCATGACTTTAAAGATTATTGGAAGCAAGGCAATTGGGCGATAGTTTGAGGCCATGGTTTTCTTGCCTTTTTTGGAACAGGCTGCACTCGAACGACCTTCCAAGAAGATGGGTAAATCCCTTTTCCGTAAGACAGAGAAAAAAGCCTGGATAAAACGGATGTTAGTTCACTGGCGCAGTTCTTTAACACAATGGCAGGTATTCTGTCCGGTCCTGATGCCTTTTACGTATCTAGTTTTTTAAGGATTTTACGGATATCACGGTGATGAAACTTGACTTCTGCCATGGTAGTGTTGGAGTTCGATATGGTGGGGAGAGTCTTGCCTTGGGGACGTCTAAGGTAGAGTGCAAGTGTCTCACAGTAAATAGTAATAATAGTAGAATATCAGCATTTTTTCAAAAAATAAATGTGTTTTATTTACAAATTATAATGCATGTTCATTTTGGGACACCCTTTATATTAAGTGTATAACCATAATATCATAAATAGCAAATATAAGTACTTACTTCTATCGATTCGTAGGATCTGAATGAGTTGGCAGCTCTAATAAGAACAGATTTACCTCCGGTCACTAGAAAAATATTGATTGCCCTTATCACCATTGACGTTCATGCTAGGGACACTATACATAACTTGGTGAATGGAAAAGTTGCAAATAGGTAACGATATTTTAAACCTTATTAAAATGAAAAACAATTCTACGTCCATCTATATTACCAGTAACATATTCAAAGCAATAATATGCAAGTGTTGGGGTTAATCATACCAGTTGATTGATATTTTGTGGTAACCTCTAAGATGCTGGTTGACGAATAGATTGTGTAGTTTCTACAGGAGAGAAAGCAGTTGGTTGGTCAGCCACCTTGCACGTTGAGGTACGTGCTATAGAATTACACAATTTATTTACTAGCTGTTTCGCCGACCTGCTTGTTTTCTAGAATGCCAACAAGAAAATATTCAAAGTCATAATACGCTCTGCGACGATATTTAAAAGTAACAGAGAGTGCTATTAGTTAAAAGCAGTGCCCGAGAAAGTGCGTTATTGAAAAGACGTCACTCCATAATTTTCCTGTACTCTCAGGCTCGCGAATTAAAAGCTATTTTTTAATATTTCAGCAACAATTTTGACTGGCTGAAAGTGCTGCGGTACTACTGGCTTGAAAATATCGACGACTGCATGGCGAAAATGTCTAGCGCCTCTTACCTCTATGGATATGAGTATTTGGGAGCTGGTGGTGTCCTGGTTATAACTCCTTTGACGGACAAGTGCTATTTATGTCTTATGGGTGCGTTGCAGTTAGATTTAGGTAAGTATTATTAGAACCCACTATTCATATTTGTGGGCCTTAATACATCGTTCGTGGCAAACTTCTTAAAAATATACAAAAAGGGCTTCGTCGACAAGATATCAAAGCCATTTATAAAAACCAATAGTAATAGAAGACTTATCTAAAGTTTATGTAAGTTAACATGTGTGTTTCGTTAACAGGTGGCGCTCCGGCCGGTCCAGCGGGTACAGGCAAGACAGAGACGACAAAAGACTTGGCCAAGGCTCTGGCCATCCAATGTGTCGTGTTCAATTGTTCGGAAGGACTCGACTACAAGATGATGGGTCGGTTCTTTTCAGGATTGGCACAGTCGGGCGCCTGGTGCTGTTTTGACGAGTTTAACCGAATCGACATCGAGGTGCTGTCTGTCATTGCGCAGCAGCTGATCACTATAAGGAACGCGAAGGCTGCTAAAATGCAAAGGTGAGAAATCTGACGCTTGTAATCGATTTTAACATCTTTTATACTTGATATAGGGTTATATAAGATGGGCATGGAGAAGCTCCAACAGAATGACCAAAAAAATGTCTTAGTATTTTGCTCTGACATCATACTGGAGAGGAGTCAGATATCAGTGACCGTTTCGAAAAATCTGATTTCGCTGGCAATTAATAACATTACCATACATACTATTGACAGTAGATAGTCAATAAGAGTTACTGGCTTTATTGTAAATACCGTTAAGGGTATTTATTGAGTTTATTACAAGTAATGGAGCTAAAGCTTTTTCTATTTTGGATTCTCATTCATATAGTTTACATTAAAAGAAGTTGGCTGAACTACACAGACGGAACTATCATGTAGTGGTTTAAACGATATACAGGCGATTTATACAAGATTGTTCTATTATGATATTTTTGTATTTTGTTAAATGCATTATTCAGTGATCAGTGATTTTAGGTTTATCCAAGATCGTTACTTCTAATAATTTTATTGCCGGTTTGAAGGGTGAGCCAAAATGTTAATAATTATTGAACTAAGGGTAAAACTTAAAATGCAGATAGGGATTAGAATACGAGACGGCATTTATTTAAGCAAATATATACACCCGTACGAATTGTGAAGTGTGGTCTGTGACTTCTAGTTTCGATAGATGCCTTTAGTGATTAACTGCTGTCTTTCAGATTTATGTTTGAAGGAAGAGAGATAAAACTAGTCCAAAAATGCGCGGCGTTCATCACGATGAATCCTGGTTACGCTGGAAGAACCGAACTGCCAGACAATTTGAAAGCCCTGTTTAGACCAATATCTATGATGGTACCTGACTATGGTAAGAACATGGACACCCCATACGATTTAGACGACATTACTTTTTTGCAGGGATTGCTGTACTTTTCCTTAGAGGATAGTAAATTAGACCTAATTTAGTGGCGTAGCTACCGGGTGGGCCAGGGGGGGCAAGGCCCCACGGCGCCAAGAGAAATTAGGCGCCGTTCCGAATTTATAAATATGCTAATGCTCATGAGCTTAACTGAGTTTTTAAATTAATTAAATTATAATACAATCAAAGATCAAAGACCAAAATATGTATTAAACTTTTTGCCCAACCAATACATTTTGTGTCAGGTATTTATTATTTATTCTATGTGGAATAAAAAGATATATCCCGGCGGCATATTTACACATCCTCACATACAATGGCACCAGGGTGCTGACATCGGTTAGGTTTTGTAATCGTTTGTAGCGCTACAAGAGCTCACTGATTTGGACACCTGAAACACGCTGTTATATAATATTTCACCTTTCGCATAGCCCTCCGCTCGCTTCGCTCGCTACGGGGGCTCAAGAAAAGGGAATTAACCAGGTGCTAACCCAAGATATACCCAAAATCAAGAAAAAACTGTTTAAAAACTTAACCTAAAAATATAAAAAAAGCAACGAGGTTTGAACCCAGGCCGCCGAATTGAGACCTAACCATCTAGACCTCTCGACCACGACGGCTCTTGCCGCAATTGATTGCATCGCGAAGACATGGCGCGATAGCTTTTGTAGCGCTACAAACGCTTGCAAAACTTAACCGATTTCAGCACCCTGGTGCCGTCGTATGTTAGGATGTGTAAATATGCATCCCGGCGCGGCGGCATTTGGGACATACAAATTTGTAAAAACGCTGCGTAAGGCGGCATGCGTTCAAAGACAAAAATTCCGAAAATTTCGGCTGTAAAAAGTATTTTAGAGTTTCGTATTTAGGAGGTACCATTAGCCAGACAAGTCTAAATACCCTAGCAATACTAAGCATAGAAAATGAATTTGTCCAAAAATTAATTTTGATCAAATAATCGATCAATTTACGTCGATTTAAAACCGAAGAAAGACTCCAATGTTTAATTAGTTAATTAAGGTTACAGATGTTTAGTTTACGTTTATATTTAAATATGTATGTACCTGTTGGTTGGTTGCCGTTTATATATTTTATATTCATATTCCTGTAAATAAAAAAAGCGTGTGCGCTATGTGCGCATATCAGAAGTGAAACTTCTTAAACTTAAACGCCCTAGCCTGGGATTTGGTTAAAAAGTAGTTTTTTTTTAAATATATCACTCAATTAACAAAAAGGGAAAGTCTAAATGAAAAAAAAAAAAACTATTCTCCATAAAAGTGTCGCTTATATCTCGACAAGCTAATAGTGCAAACCATATATTTTTATCTTGTAAACTAACAAAGATATCACAATTATTTAACGCCCTAGCCTTATACATATCTTAACAGATTTGGTTAAAAAGAAGTTTTTTTTAAATATAGGTATCACTCAATTAACAAAAAGGGAAGGCCTAAATGAAAAAAAAAACTATTCTTCGTAAAAGTTTCGCTTATGTCTTGACAAGGTAATAGAGCAAATCAGGTATTTTTATCTTGTAAACCAGCTCGCCCGCCGTGTGTCGGGATCGCGACCTTAAAATTTTACTCCCGGCGCGCGTTAAGAATTTTCACTTCAAAAATATACGTTTAATATTATGATGTATTATTTTTTGATTAATTTGCGTATATACACAAAATATAGGTTTGTTTTAGGCGCCAGCGGATAGGCTTGCCCCCCGGCACCCACATTTCTAGTTACGCCACTGACCTAATTGATATAATTCCCATAACAGTTTCGTTATCAATCTACAGGGTACAACAAATAGAACATATATATACAACAAAAGGTTGTGAAAATGTGACCAAACAATTCAGGCCCTGTAATATGGCTTATTTCTGTACGAAACATATATAACTAGTAATTTAGATTTTTCAGAACAGCGCGTAGTGTTTATAGAATCGTTCCCCTAAAATAATTCAACTTTTGATAAAATGTATATATTTTTTGTTTGAATGAAGAATGCGGTGCGAATATATATAATAATTGTTCGTATGATCGTATAGACTGCCATTGTCCATTAAAACAAAATAACCGATTTTGTCCTCAGATGAGCCACATTTTTGAGTACTCTCATGTATTCTTAATTTTACACCAAACATTAATATGCAAAATGTTATCTATTTTTAGCCCTTATTGCCGAAGTTATTTTATATTCTGAAGGATTTGAGTCGTCAAAAAACCTTTCTCAGAAGATGGTGCAAATGTACAAATTGTGTAGCGAACAACTATCGCAACAGGATCACTACGATTTCGGTATGCGCGCTGTTAAGAGCGTGCTGGTAATGGCTGGATCCCTGAAGAGAGCCAATCCCGACCGAAATGAGGACGTCGTGTTGATCTGCGCGCTTAGGGACAGCAATCTACCTAAATTTTTATCAGATGACGCGATTCTGTTCCAAGTAAGGATGAAATATATTACGTTATATATATTTTTCTAGTACAAGGAAATGTGAAAACGTAAACGTGTTGCTTGTTTACATAGTTTTGTTTTTTTTTCAGTCTCTTCGCTTCTTTGTGTTGGTTTAGAAAGACTAGTACAGCTTACCCTTGGACCCATTACGTTTATATTTTATATGAAAGTGCTTATCTTGCAATGAGGGCCAGTGATACCTACCACGTTTTTAGGGCAGACGTTTATAAAGCATTCAGGATAACTTTTGGATATATTTATCTTAACTATTCGTTTGCAAATATTTGTAGCGTGTTCTTGAACCCATTGCATTTTGTCCTTAGCCTTACATGATGCATTCAAGACCCATAGCTGGTCATTGTCTTCGAGAAAGAGTCGTGGATAAGCCAACAGTCTTGGAACGTATCACATGTAGTTCCCAGTCGCAGAATCTTTAAGAGTTTTGACTTAGATTTAGCTAGAAGTACGGCAATTTTGTGTGCAAACTAGATATTCGAACCGTAAAATCCTTCAGGCAGTTCTGACCAATGTGCAATGTGTTTCTTTGAAGCCGCATATTTCACAAATGTTTTACTGCTTCTTCCTTGTATCAAAAATATTCATCTTATATTGGACGAATTTTGGCACATTAATAGAAAATTGCTAAAACTATCAATACGTATTTTCATCATGACTAGGTAGATAATCATCCGAGTTTACTACATATGCATTGAGATGACTTTTACTAAACTGATACCGTTATTTCAGGGTATTCTGGGAGATTTGTTTCCCGGTACCGAGCTCCCAGTGAGCGACTATGGAGTATTTCAAGAAATTATGGTAACGGTGATGGTTGAGAACAACCTTCAACCGGAAATGTGCATGATCCACAAAGTGATCCAACTTCACGAGACCATGATAGTGAGATGGGGTGTTATGTTGGTGGGACCAACTGGAGGCGGTAAAACGGCTATTTTGAATGTGAGTAAAAAGCGACGGACTAATATAACATGTTCGTAAACCTAAAGAGATTTAAAGTTTGGCGGCATACTCTAAGGATTCAGCAAATCTTTGAGTGTGCAGCAGCAATTCCAAGAGATAGCAACCTCCGTGGGAACTCTGTGTACTAGTTAAAACCTCTGTGAGTACAGGATTCCCTTGTACAATAAAAAGAAACATGGATCCGGGATGCATTGAGCCATAACTTTATTACAAATCAATTAATTGCAGTACTGATTTCATTTGATTTAGTTTCATATAGATTGCAATCACATTCTTAAGTTATGTTATTCCCTCCTTATGTCTAGGCCAATTTCTTTACTAGCGCATGTTAAAATTGGCAAGCAAAACAAAAAGAAAATATCTGTTCTAACCAAGGACAAAAAATGGACCTTCAACAGAAAGCGAAAAAGGGTATCGTCGATAAATGAGGAAGAGAAGGAACAAACGAGTTAAGTGCCAAAACTGTCAATTTGGAGAAATGGATAAAAAATGCATTATTCCGTTGCCTACATGATTTCCATTTTAGACACATGCTTAAGTCGTATTGCGCGAAAAGATTTATTCCGACGAACGATAAATAAACAGTAGATTCCACTATGTGCACTTTTGTAGACGAACTGACGTGGCACTTGCCAGATAACCTTTCAGTCTATTGTTTCTATAGGTTGAAGTCGATGGCCATAATACATTATTTGAAAAATTGGCATTTAGCCATTTTGTTACTTCTCTTCCTTAATTGTTTTAAATCCCCTAACGTTTTGTACATGTGCTTTAGGAATTATTCGTCTTTGAAATAAATAATCTTAAATTGGTTAACATTTTTCAGACTTTGAATAGATCTTTGGCGAGAATGAATCAAGAGGGTCATGAGGGACCTTACTACCACCCAGTGCACACTTACATTATGAACCCCAAAGCTGTATCAGCCGGTGAGCTATATGGCGAAGTTAACCCCTTTACGCTGGAATGGAAAGATGGACTCATGGGAATTATGATGAGAACCGCGGTTCAGGTGCTAATTTCCTGCATAATATAGACTATTTTAATCACAAAAGTAAAAATACATTGAACATCACTCTAGCAAAAATTTCCTATCCTAGCACTGTTATCGGCTTGGGGACATTTAGATGGGAATTGACATTTTCCTTAGTTTTTCAAACCTGGATCACTTTATTAGTAGAATCCTTCAAAACTACTACTCCTTTATTATTTTTATTTGAAGTCATCTTGTCCATTACAATGAACATGGTATTTCAAAATAATAAAGAAGTTCTACAATAAAAATATGTTTTAAATATTTAAGACCATAAACTCATATATATTAATAATATAGTAATGGGTAGCTCTGCACCCTATATATAATTTATTTCAACAGATTAATTTGAAGAAAAATATTGGAAACTAATCTGACAAAACGTTCTCCATTGTAATGGCTTAATCTAATATTTTGAGATTTAAAGAAAAAATAACATGCATCATTCGGAGTGAAAATTACTTTGTGGCTCGTCTGTAAATGTCGGACAGCCCCGCCACAGAAAGTACCACATTTATTCCTAATAATACGATATGTTATTCAAATTCAGATTTATTTAAAATATGCACAATATTTATAAAAAATTCTAGGTTACTTTGAAAGTGTTCTAAACATTAACAAAGAAAATCCTATCCACTTATACCAATTTTATTGTCCTCAGTCAGTTTTATATGCTTAAGAAACTACGTGAACTTTACAAGTGCCATGAAAGTGACATAATTTTACATCATCGTCATAGCTCACGACGAGTTCCGACTTATTTTTTTAATAGAGAATTTGTTGACTTAAAAAATAATTCAGTACAATATATTAATATATTAAAAAAAATCGATGCACGTGTACTAATAATACAACAATATCGAAAAAAACATTGCAACAATATCGAAAAAAAAATAATCTACATTTAATATGATTATATTGACTATAAAATGGCTGAACTAAATTGTAATAATATACAAAACTTAGTTTACTAACGAGGATCATCAATGGATCATATGCGATGGTCCAGTGGATGCTGTATGGATCGAAAACCTGAATACTGTCCTAGACGACAATAAGATGTTGTGTTTGGCCAATTCGGAAAGAATCAAGTTGACGCCCTACGTGCACATGATTTTCGAGGTACAGGACCTTGCGCAAGCATCCCCAGCGACAGTTAGCAGGTGAGACTTTTTTCTAGTAGTAATATTGCCCTAATTATAAGTCTTCCAAATGCTCGACCTTGATCAATAAAAAGTGCCGCTCAAAATATTCTAAATGCACGAACTACATTTACTTTAATATTGGTTGTTTGATGCTGACGAATCTCGCCTTACTTACTTACAATTATTGTAGATGCGGCATGGTCTATATAGACTCTGAAGAAATAAAGTGGATGCCGTATGTCAAATCTTGGATCAACAAAATAGATGAAAGCCTACTGAACGACGAGTTGAAAGAGTTCCTGATGGGCTTGTTTTCCACCTACGTCCAGAACGGATTTGACTTTTTAAAGAAGAACTGCATCTATGCTATACATCAAGTAATGCCTAAAAAATTAATTCAATTAGTCAAAATTAAGTAATTTTGGTTTTAAACTAGCTAATTTATGTTTGCTTACGTACACTCCATTTTAAATTTAAAAATTCAGGAATATATAAAATGTTTACCGATAACACCATTGTCATGTATGTCGTTAATACATTTTCAGATAAATAATGCTATATGAAGAATGATATTAATGTCATGTTTATAGAGGTTTGCAGTCTGGCAAATTAACTGTAAATATCCAGACGCTCTTCTTTAATGTTTCCAGACGGTAGCAGAGATATTCACTCTTCAAAGTATTTAAAATCGTTAGTTCGTAAAAAAATATGTTTAATTGCCTGCTTACTACATCTCAGCATTAAATATTTTACTTCTTTAGGTGGATGTAGCGAAAGTCACCATGATATGCTCGTTGATCCAGAGTCAGCTGACGATACCGGGCGCCATGGACAAAATTGGAGAGAAAGCCAAGGTCCGGTGTTTCGTATGTCAGATATTCATTGTGTCCTACATGTGGGGCCTCGGCGGCAACATCACCGAAGAAAGCAGGGAAAAGTTCGAGGTTTTCGTCGAAAGCCAATTTGACGAGTCCAACGACGCAAGGTGAAAATTTCATTGTTAAATATAAAACGTAGAATACGAATCAGTCAATTGAATAGGATATGATATAACGAAATACCATTCTTTATATAAGATACTTTAAATGAACTGACAACAGACAAAACTATCTGTATTACCAAAAAAATCACCACATCATGTTCGATGATTTAAGTGGGTCTCAATGCAGAATTCTAGCGAAACTAATGAAACCGATCTGACATGCTAACATATTTAAAGTCAGTACGTTTTCCCCTTTTATTGGCTTCATTACTTCATTTTTCTTCTATATGCTGATAACTAGGCTTTTAAACGTTGTTGTAGGTTACCTCCAGGACAAGATCTCTGGTACGTTTTTATGGACGTGCAAACCAAACGACTGACACCATGGCAGAAAATAATGCCCCAATTTGTCTATGACAAGGACACTCCGTTCTTTGATACACTGGTGCCTACGCTGGACACTGTCAGGTTCGGTTATATTATGGAACGTCTGATTAACGTAGGATACTCCGTTATGATAACAGGAGACACAGGTAGAGACCTTGGCACATCAATCAAATATATCCTTGGAATTAATTTAAACAGGAAGGATTATTAGTTCCGACATCTTTTGGATTTTATTTATATTTTTTTGACGCACTATGCATTTGATGTAAATTACCAATTTTAGGTGTTGGAAAATCGGTCGTAGCAAAAGACGTGCTGAATCGACTGGGCTCCTCGGAGAAGTTCGTTCCGGCTACGATGAACTTTTCGGCGCAAACGAGCAGTATGCGAACACAAGAAATAATCGAACTAAAATTGGAGAGGAAGAAGAAAACTTTGCTCGGCGCTCCGCTGGGGAAAAGAGTTATCATCTTTATAGATGACGTCAATATGCCGAAGCTTGAGACGTATGGAGCGCAAGCACCTATTGAGCTGCTAAGGTGACTATTGAAAGATTAGACTAACATTACATTTAAACCAATTAGATCTGCGCAAGTGTAATTTCCAACCAGTTTTTGAAGTGGAATTTGTGTTTTCGATTTTGTACTATTTTGCTTTACTTGATATATGTAAATCTTAATTTAGGTAATTTGGCACTAATAAACTAATTTCAATTTTAGACAATTCTTGGATTATGGAGGTCTGTACGACAGGGAAAAACTCTTTTGGAAAGACATTCGTGACGTAATATTGACAACAGCTTGCGCGCCACCTGGCGGCGGAAGAAATCCCTTGACGCCGAGATTTGTCAGACATTTTGGCATGCTTCTTATACCTCCGCCCAATGAGATGGCGCTAAAAGCAATTTTTAAGGTACGTCCTGATTTGCGGACCAAAAAAACTAGCAAACAGCTTTGTATAAGCCCTATTCTGCAGTTTACGTTGAGAATTTAATAATAATTTTTCTTCAGACGTTAGGGAAAAGCATATATTTTTATCACTCAATAGACGAAGTAAAACTTCTACTTTTTATTGATGACAAAGCTCAGCGGCAATAAAAATACTTTTTTGTCATACGCCCCCAAAAATAGCTATTTTACGGACTCATTTGAGTCCGAAAATGGTTCTTTTTAGGCCTAGTCCCTAAAAGTCGTCATGGCAACCTTTACGGACTATTCCAAAATTCCTGAATATGTCTAAATGTCAAATTTCGAATGACATCACAAAATTGTCAAATAGTTGCTACGATATCAAATTCTAAACTAACTTTGTAGTACATTATGATTTCAAAAATTATGGTAAATTTGCAAATTTAGGCGTTCTGAAGAACTGTAAAAAGCGTATAAATAAAAATTAAATTTTGGGAGCGTATGACAAAAAATAGTGTTTATCACACGTACCTGAATGAAGTTTTTCAGGACTCATCTGTTATTCAGCAATGATTCGTCCTGAAAAACTCCAATTATCCAATTAAATAATGTTTTTTTTTTATTCATTGGGGAAAATATAAAGAACTTAATATTTTGAAGTCTAATCCACTATTTTACAATTCGAAGAAAAAAAGAATGTATTATTCAGTACCATAAAAAGTATCACTTTGATTCTTAATAATATAATATATTATTTCTATAAATACATTTTAGGCTATTCTGAAAGGATTTCTGGACGATTTTTCGAATGAATGTCGGGACTTGGGTGATTACATGGTTAACGCTGCGGTGGACATCTACGACAGGATAGCGAGGGACTTGCTACCTACACCATCGAAATCTCACTACATTTTCAACTTGAGAGATTTGTCGAAATGTGTTCAGGGCATTACGCAAGCCGATTCTGGAACGATGCGGGCCGAAATGGAGATTATGCGGTTGTTTTATCACGAATGTCTCAGAGTGTTCCATGATAGGTACAACATATTGTTTTATATTTCTGGCCATATTACTATATTAGATAATTTGTTTTATAAATGTGTGCAAAATTGTGGTTTTCTCCTCTGATGTTAGCAGAGAAAGAAATATCAATGAAAACATTGGCCCCTGCAATGTGAATGGTGGGTCTACTTAACTACGCATGCGTGTTACGGATACTGCTTATTTTTTACTACCTGTTGATTTTCATAATAGAATAACAAAAATGCTTAAACGTCCCTAAAGGGTTTAAATAATAAAAAAATGTTTACTTTAAATGTACAAACATTATGCAATATCGCACTTTTTCGATTCTCTAACAGACAAGGGTCAATAATTGAAATGCATGTAGGGAACACATTGCTGAAGACAGATATGCGAATTTAAACATTTATGTAAACCTAAAAGGCGAATATTTCCGGATCCATTTAAATATAAAAATTACCATATTTATGAATATAGAAAACTTGGCATGATCCAGCGGCGGATCTAGGGACGCGTGGACCTCAGGGCAAAATATATGTATGGGCCCCTACCACAAAAATACTATATGATCCGCGGCATCGTGGGGCCCTTCTAAACCTTGGGTCCCAGGGCGGCGCACCGAACTGCCCGGTGATATGTTCGCCACTGGCATGATCCAAATCTTAATATCAAAATCCGTTTTTAAGTTGGATATCACTAAAACTACCAATACAAAAATGAGTTTAGTATTTACTAAAATACTATTTTCTGATGTTTCCTTTTGACATCTAATTTATAGTCTCCGTTCAGGTCTTCCATCTTGATGTATTTCAACTACACCTATGTTTTTATAGTTCATGTACAGTTGCGGACATAAAAATTGGAGCAGCACTTTCTTCTATTGTAAATATTACTTTTAAATCACCTTTCAAAACCAGGATATTACCTAGAAAACTGACATGCTGACACAAAGTCAAAATTTTGATTTGTAATATTTTAATGAAAATTTTGCTATACCCCGATTAACAAAAATGGAGAAAATGAGAATAGTTGCTTTAATCGAAGAAGGTTAGTCTGAACGAAGGGTAGCTGAGAGATTCCTGATGCCGAAAAGCACTGTTCACAACGTTAAAAAGAGATGGGAAGAACCTCATTCCTTCGAAAGAAGGGTAGGAAGTGGTCCAAAGTTTCTACAGAAGAGGAAGATAATAATTTAATCCTTTCAAGTCTGCTGTGGCAGGAAGGGAAGAAATTCGTTTTCCAGGAACTGTCAGAATTGCGCGACGTCGCATAAAAGGAAAGTCTAATCTACGAAAATATCCAGCAGTTAAATAGTATATTTCATTACCAGTCCGGAAACTAGGCTTTTCCGGTGCGCGCACGACAGTTTCTGGTGTGAGGAGTAGCAGAACACCGGAAGTCGTGCAAGCACAGGAAAACCTGTTTCTGGACGTGTAATGAACGATATTTTTCATAATACCTCTCTGAAATCAAGACATAAACATAAAATTATTATAATTTTACGTATCCAAAATCATGTCGTAATACATTTTGTATTCAAATGAAAGCAAACGTCAAATTTGCAAGACAAGCAAGACAGGTATTTATCTAATATTCATCAAGCGTTGATATGGAAATATGTTTGTATGTTTTGTTGTAATTAAATAGGCAGCTAATTTTGTAGTATTCGTGACAAGTAATGTCAGAATAAATGAAATAATTTTACTTAAAATTAGACTATTGACGCTAAAATGTACCAGATTAATCTTGTAGACTGCATCGCTGTATAATTTTAACCCAATTTATTATACTTTATGCATATTCCATGACTAAATAAAGGGATCGGGAAAACTTTTCCCGCTCCCTAATTAGGGACCGGAAAAATTTTTCCCGTGCCCGGACCGAAAAGACTTATTTCTTTGCTCTACACAGACGTCGAAAATGTTAGTTTTCAGAGAGGTATTATGAAAAAACCTTTTTTTCATCTCAATTTCATAAGGAGCAGCGAATTGGATTTTCATATATAACATAACAAGTGAAAAAATTTTGTCGGTAAAATTTTCGAAAGGTATAAAAGTTTGTAGCTTAACAATTTTGCGAATGATATTTTTGGTATCAAAATCACGAGCCGTCAGGCGAGTGATTTTGTCAAAAATGTCATTCGAAATTGCCGAAAAGCAACAAACTTGAATAAAACCTTGAGAATAATTTTGTCTACACAATTTTTTCTCGAGTGGTATTCGTCGTGACTATTTCACGAGAAAAACTAGAGAATGCACCGTATTAACAAACAGAAGCTTACTAAAGGACGCTTTAATGACGTTTGTCAAACTCACAATAATAGTTATACCAGACACCTTTCTGATAGACCGGGCGTTTCTCTGTGAATGTTTGGGGATGGATGAGCACTCGAAGGCTTGGGGTAGGCACAAATATTGCGGGAAGATTTAATGCGGCTGTCAATATAGATATACTCGAACATATTATGCTACCGACTGTAACTGCAGAGTTTTCCCAAGGTAACTTTATATACCAGCATGATAATTGTCCCATACATACCGCTCAAAGGGTATCAAGTTGGATGCAGCAACGAAATATTCGAGTGCTGCCCTGGCCTTCGAAAAGTAATAGAGAACATTTGGGGCAACATGGTGAAAGCAATAAATAGAAACAATAATTTTCATCCGCAAAATGCCTACCATTTATGGAAAGAATCCCAGAAACATGGAACCAGTTAGCCTCGGCCTATGCTAGGACTTTAGTTGCCTCAATGCCTAAAAGACTGGATTTAGTTATCCAGAAAAATGGATGGGCGACAAAATATTAAATTTTATGTTTTATTTTATTGCTTCATTTGAAAATTTTGTACAGGGTGATCTCCTATAATGTCGCCCCCCTTTAACTTTTTTATTTAAAGTGTCCCAAAAAATTAAAGGTATGGTTATGTAGGTACTGAAAAATACTTTTTTTCTGTGTATAAAAAATATTGGAAAAATGATCATTATACAGGGAAAAACAAAAAGTTAATTTTTTTTCAATGGAACACCCTATATATGAATTTATTTTTCGATTCCTCGTAAAATGCTAAGCATATTTTATGTATGATGTTATACCTCTAGAGTTAGTAGTTTCACAGCTATAAACAGTTGAAAATTGGTACTTTGGCTCCTTTTCAAGTGAAAAGTTAAGATAGACATGTGAAATTCATTTTACTCCATCTCTAATGATCTTCTTGCTACCAAGGTGAAAAGTAGCCAGAGTACCGATTTTCAACTGTTTATAGCTGTGAAACTACTAACTCTAGAGGTATAACACCATAGATAAAATATGCTTAGAATTTTACAAAAAATCGAAAAAAAAATTCATATATAGGGTGTTCCATTGAAAAAAAATTAACTTTTTGTTTTTCCCTGCATACTGATCATTTTTCCAATATTTTTTATACGCAGAAAAACAGTATTTTTCAGTACCTACATAACCATACTTTTATTTTTTTTGGGACCTTTAAAATAAAAAAGTTAAAGGGATGCGACATTATACGGGATCACCCTGTACTTACGCTTTATCTCACTTTTTATTATTAAATATAGTTAGGTGTTCATTCCCAATTATTGTATTAGTAAATTTTGTTTAAAAAAATTGTGTATTGATGCAGCATAATTTGGAAAAATTAGATAATTTCTGCTGAAGTTAATTGTGGATATGTACTTTAAATTACATATTGTAATTAACGAGATGCGGATCATTTTTGAGCCTTTAGTTAGAAGTAAAATTTGGTTGCTCAAACGACATTTAAACAACGTCCCCTTTTCAGGTTAATTAATGTAGAAGAAAAATCGTACTGCTACTTTCTGATGAAGGAAAGTCTACTTAATTATACATGCGTGTTACGGACGCTGCTTATTTTTTTATTACCTATTGACTTACATAATATAATAACAAAAATGCATAAATATCCCTACAGGGGTTTAAATTTAAAAAAATGTTTATTTTATGAGCTACTACTTTTAACGTACAAACACATGTAATATCGCATTTTTCGATTTAATTTTTTAACAGTCAAGGGTAAATAATTGAAATGCATCTAGGGAACACAGTGCTGAAGACAGATACGCAAATCTATACATTTTTGCAGACCTAAAGGTAAATGGATATTTCCGGACCCATTCAAATATAGAAATTATCATATTTATAAAAAAAATAACTTTTATAGAAAGCTTAACATGGTCAATATCAAAATTCCTTTTTAAGTTGAATATCATTCAAGCCACCAATGCAAAAATGCATATCTTTGAGTTTAATATCTACTAAAATACTATTTTCTGACATTTTCTTCCATTGCACAAAGTATTTTGAACCTTAATGTAGAAATAGTCTTAGTCCAGGTCTTCCAACTTGGTGTATTACATATGTTTTTATAGTTCATGTACAAGCAATTAAAGAGATGCGGATCATTTTCGGAGTTTAGTTGGAAGTAAAATGTTGCTCAAACGATATTTAAACGCCGTCCCATTTTCAGGTTAATTAATGTAGAAGACAAATCGTACTTCTACTTTCTGATGAAGGAAATATGTTCCCGAAATTTCGGCACCCCGGTGCTTCAGTTGCCCGAGACGCCACTGATTGAGAACCCTCCCGTTTTGCTCTTTGGAGATTTTATGCAATTTGGCGCCGAACGAGCGAATCGCATCTACGAAGAATTGAAAAATATCGACAAAGTTAAGAGCATTCTGCAGGTATGAGTGGTTGCAATGTTGATTACTTAGAAATTTCAAAAGTAACTTCTTGGACTACCATCGACTGAAAATTGTATTTTCTTCACATATATTAAATCGTTTTCAAGTCGATACTAAACGCTAAGTCGCATCGTTATCACAAAAATCAACTAACGCTTAATGAAAGTTCAAGCAGAATATTCAAATTCCATGCTTGTTGAAAACCTTCCAAGTAATATTTCTTCAATACTGAAGTTTCTTAGTTCTAGGTAGGATTTCAATTAACTATTGAAACCATGAAAGATCTGGAAGCATGTGATTAATTTTTTTTTCAAACGTCAGAAAAATTTCAAAAAGGTTTTTAATTTTATTGAGTGCTTCTGTCATATGCCGCCAGAAATCGTCGAAAGACGGCCAGCGGCGGCATGGGATAGCGCGCTTTGCTGATATAACGTCTCGATCCAGCCACGTTCGTCGCGAATAATGACATGTATGTTAATTTTCTAGTCAGTTGATAATATATACTTTGATAATATTTTCAAAGTCGACTCTTATTACCTATTTTACTTTTACTGCCGCCGTCAGAAAAATCTTTTGCAGCAGCTCAGGAAATTCAAAGAACTAGTATTTTTATGTTTAATCAAATTTTTTACCGTCTGAAGAAAAAATAGCATGCATTATTCCGAGTAAGTGACTTTTTGTGGCTCGTGTATTATGGTAGTCGACCGCTTCGCCACTAAAGTGTCGCTTTTACTCCTAATAATAAAATATACTATAAATGACATTTTATTGTTGAAAACTTCCCTTCTGTTCCATGACCTTATGCATATTTTAGGATTATCTAGACGATTTCAACCTGATGTTCAACAAGGATATGCAAGTGATATTTTTCATGATGGCTGTAGAACACTGCGTGAGGATAGCTAGGATTCTAAGATCCGAAAGGGGAAACGCTCTATTGGTAGGGGTAGGAGGCATGGGTAAACAGAGTTTGACGAAACTAGCGTCCCATGTAAACGGCTATAAGTAAGTCAAATATATCTTCACTAAAAACAGGATTTTCGAAGATGTTTCATATCAGACGGATGTGTACGTCATACTTGACAATAGATAAGGTTTAAAGCTGTGTGGTGCAAAAAAGTCTTCAATTCAATACTTGACAATAATTCATTATCCTTAGAAGCCGTATTGAATGCAAAAAATAATTACTCTTTCAATAATGAAGGGTTTAAAATGTGCTGCTATTCCGATTTATAAAGGAGGCGCTAAGTTTCTCGAGCAAATTTTAGATCGACCGAAAAACAATTACGGTTTGCAGTTTGTAGACCTCACAAAACCTTACAGATTCTCAGCCATGTAATAAGTATACTGCAATCAATTCATTTGACTTTTAGAATAATTCACAAAAACACAATTTGCAGTGTATCAACCTCACAAAACCTTACAGATTTACAATTTATATGCTTTCTGTAATTCATTGATATTATGCATGCCTTTCATAGAAGTCATTTTAATTTTTAGGTGTTTCCAAATTGAGCTCGTAAGAAACTATGATCACTCATCATTTTTTGAAGATTTGAGGAAAATGTATTCGCATGCAGGCGTCGACAACATGGATACGGTGTTCCTATTTACCGACACGCAGATTGTACAGGAGGAATTTTTGGAAGATATTAATAATATGTTGAACTCGGGTCAGTAAAGCAGAGCTCTGATTTTTTAATTACCTAAACTTCATGAAAAGTTATGTAAACTGAACCTTTGATAATAAATACTGACCTGAAAATTACCACTATAAAAATATTCAAAGTAATTTTGTATACATTTATTAATTCTAATAACTGCTAATTTATTAATACTATATACTTTTAGGGGATGTACCGAATCTTTTCGAGGCAGACGAATATGAAAAAGTGATAATTGGGTGCAGGGAAGGTGCGAAAAAGGCCGGAGTTCATGAAGGGCGCGATCACATTTACGAATATTTCATAAGCAGAGTTAGAAGCAATTTGCACTTGGTAATTTGCATGAGTCCAGTTGGTGACGCGTTCAGGTAATTTCTCGAACATTATTGGCAATAACCGATAAGCTCATTATTTTATTTTATATAACAGTTTCTCGCGTACATGGGACTAGTATTGAAATGCATACATTAACAAAGAAATAATTAGCCTTAAAATAAATTGCAGTTCTATTACAACCAGCTATAATTCAAGTCGTAGTACTACATTTCTTGTTTTCAGCTAGAAAAAAAAAATCTGAAACCGTAATCCACCTATATTAAAATAATGGCTGAAAGCACAATTTATCAAAATTTATGAAAGAAAATGCCACGAAATATGTGCTCTTTTATATTTTAGGCGTAGATGTAGGATGTTCCCTTCATTGGTCAACTGTTGCACTATAGATTGGTTTGAGAAATGGCCTCAGGAAGCGTTGTTATCTGTAGCGCAATCTAGTTTAAAAGAGCTTGGTACAACGGAGCTGTGCAACAGCCTAGCTAACGTTTGCGTTACAATGCACGAAAGCGTTGAATTCATGACAGAAAGGTAACGGAATCGATTAATACAAGAAAACTATATCTAATGAATAATATCTTCTTATTAACAGGTTTTATCGTGAAATGAAACGATATTATTATACTACCCCAAGCAGCTATTTAGAGCTTATTAAACTTTACAAAATTATGCTTAAGGACAGAAAAGAGAAAATCGGCAAGACCAGAGATAGAATAGCCAATGGGTTACAGGTATGGTTTTTAATTTCATTTACAAGTATTAAAATTAATTGAATCCCAAAAACAAAATCAGAAACTAAAAGTTTTTTATGTCGCTGATTGGAACTACCCATGTGGTCCCGAATCGGAAATTTTGGCGCCTTATTTCTTCGTCATAAAAGTTTTTAATTATTTGGCGATAACTAAGTTTATTAGCATTAGTTGATGATATAAGTTTTCTTTTTCAGAAATTGTACGAAACCAATGACGTAATAGATACCATGAAAGAAACGTTGATCGCTTTGGAGCCAGAATTGGCCAAAAAGTCGATAGCAGTAGCCGAGTTGATGAAGAACTTGGCCAAAGAACAGAAGCAAGCCGATAAAGTTCGAGTGACTGTTAAAAGTGACGAAGAACATGCAAAGGTTGGAAATTAGTTCAATAGATATTATGATTCTAAATTTGCGTTAAAATAATTTGTTGGTAATAAGTAAATCACATATTTGTAGGTAAAAGCTGACGAAACTCAAATATTAGCCGACGATGCTCAAAGAGATTTGGACACAGCCTTGCCGGCCTTAGAGCAGGCCACTAAAGCACTTGAAGCTCTCAATAAGAACGACATAAATGAAATAAAAGTATTCCAAAAACCACCCAAGCTTGTGCAATTCGTCATGGAGAGTGTCTGCATCTTGTTAGGAGCAAAGTAAGTTTACTAGTGTTATAATAGACTAAAGAATCGTGTTATGAAACGTGTTATACTTATTCTATTTCAGAACGGACTGGGCCGCATCGAAAGTGGTTTTAGGAGACACCAATTTCCTGAAGAAGTTGCAGGAATACGATAAAGACCACATCACCGACGTGATGCTGAAAAAATTGAAAACTTACGTAGAACACGTGGATTTCGTTCCAGAGAAAGTAGTCACTGTCAGCAAAGCCTGCAAGAGTTTATGTATGTGGGTTCGGGCATTGGATATGTATGCCAAAGTGTATCGAGTTGTGGAGCCAAAGAGGAAAAAGTAATACAATTTAGATTATTTTTAGAACTTGGAGACGATGTAATCTGATTGTTGCATTCCAGACTTCAAGGTGCGGAAGCAGAATTGAACGCGGTTATGACTTTGCTGAGAGAAAAGCAGAAACAGCTAGCAGATGTCGAGGCCATGATAGCTTCTCTGGAAGCAAAATTCAATGCTACTGTTGCAGAAAAGGAAGCGTTAGAAAACAATATTGCGCTGACGTCTGCCAGACTTAACAGAGCTGGAAGACTTAATATTGCATTGGGCGATGAACAGACCAGATGGGAAGAGTGTGTTAAGGTAACATAATTGCCCGACCTACCTTTTTTGTAGGAGAACAGACGGCTCCATATTGGTTGGATCGATAAAATTAATATTTAATATATAAATAATTAAATATAATTTTTCAGAGATCTGCTGTTGAACTAATCAACTGTGTTGGTGACGTTATGATGGCAGCTGCTTGCGTAGCCTATCAGGGGGCTTTCACCTCTAACTATAGACAAGAACTTACCAAGGTGTGGGAGAAAAAGTGCATCAATGAAAATATCCCATCCACAGAGAATTTTAGGTAAGTAAAACTGATAGCGATTGGACATATCAGCGGAAAATGTCTTTTCACTTCACTCTATTTGCACTGGATGCCACAAAAATTGCAAAAACGAGAGTTTCTCAAAAATCATATAGCTGAAGCCCATTTTAAGATTTGATGTCTGAATATTTTTCTTACATCGGTGTTTATTGCAACCTTTGGCAATTTTTCTTAGGTTAATAGTATTTTATTTTAATTGGTGTCTCAGATTTCGGGTATCCATCTTAAGCAAATGTTAATGTACAGGGTTATTGACTATATTTGGACCAATAGATAACTTTTTTATTTGAATGATTAGAAAAACGTTTAAATTAGGAAAGTTGTAGGCTTTCGCTCAAAGCGCTAGAATTTGATATCAGACAAAACAAACGAACGTCGTAAAGAAGTCAAAAACGACTTACTTAGGTTTTTTTAAATGTAATGCCCTTACAGGAAAATAATATATTCTCAAGATTTTAAAAGAAAAAAAGACAGTGTGAAAACCTGACGATTGTATTCAGCTAGATGTTCTTCTTTATTTTAATGTTATATACAAAACTTGATTTTACTAATTTGTTTCTAAACATTAAATAATATTTAGAAAATCCGATTCACTCTATACCTACAGCATGTGAAGCATTAAATACCACATTTTACAGAGCCCAAAGCACACTCAAGAAGTTCAAATACAAACCGTATAAGTTTTGGAAAGTTCAACAACTTTCCGAAGAAAATAAACGCCAACGACTTGAATTTTGTAATGCTATGTTGAAACAACTACGCATGGACGACACTTTTTTGACAGAATAATCTGGACAGACGAAGCATGCTTTGTTACAAAAAGTGTCTATAAGACTTGTTAAAGCTGTTAAAACATCAGGATGGAAAGCTTTCAGTGTTTGGTGTGGCGTTGTTGGAGATAGAATATTAGGGTCTATTTTTTACGAAGGTGGTCTAACTGGGGATAGATACTACCAATTTCTCACTGAAGAAATAGAGAACTTTTTAGATAAATAATTACCGCTTAACATCCCCAACCGATCTATTTGGCAACAAGATGATGCCCCTGCTCACAACACGGCAAACGTGACTCACTTCTTAAATGAAAAATATGAGACTTGGGTTGGAAACAATGGTTCAATTCGATGGTGCCCCAATAGCCCTGAGCTTTCTTTGATGGGCAGGTCTTTCTGGGGATGGCTTAAAGAGCGAGTGCATCATAAATACACATTCCACACTTCAGCAGATTTAAGGCAGAAAATTTTGGAAGAAATACAGTTTGAGGGATGCCGTCCACCACTTAAAAACGTGTTATCGTCTTTGTGTCGAACAAAACTGAGGTCACTTTGAACACCTGTTAAAGTGAATATTCAATATTGATTTCAAATTTTTTGTAATTAATTCATTAGTTTTAGTTTAATATAAACAATGATTAAGTTGTTCTTGTTGAGTGTAGCCCATAATGAGTGACAATAAAATTTTTTCACTTTTTCTGGATGCTTAATTATCACTGACGACTAATATTTACCGATGTTTCCATAGAAACCTCGTAATGCCTTAAGGCTCCCACAGACGTCGTTCGTTTTCGGCAGGATTAACCGACGTGCTGTTCGCGCAATCACGAACCTTGTGGCGCCCACACTGTTCAGTATTTAATCCCGTTTTCCTTCAGTATTGTCGTGATTATGGATACAACAGCGGCGTTTGCGACGGTCTTAGCAATAAAAGTTAAATAAGCTAAGAGAAAACGCTCTTAATGGGCAACCCTTTTTCTAAAAAGGAAATAATTCTCTGACGTTAATTTGTTGGAGGAATTGCGGTTAGAACCAGGTGATTGGTTTAATAATCTGAGAATGAATTCATTCATAAATTGTTTACTGCATTGCCTCAAATCAGCCGTTTTATATACACCAAATACGTACAACCACGATACACCACGGTAAATACACAAACCAGTAGGTTAACTGACACTGATTGACATTGATAGATCACCCGAGCTCTCGAGGACCTTGAACGGGGCTGCCTAACGCATTATAGGGATTTTCCAGAGGCGTAGCATATAACTTTGAAAACGATTTGAAATAAAAAGGCATATCTTTTAAAGCTTTTTTAAATATGTTAATACAATACAAAAGTGCGTAAATAAAACACATATCTCATACAAAACATTTACTGATTTTTCCATATTACAGTTTTAATTTTGTTTGGATTTCTAAATTTTTTATTAGCATATTTTAATGTGTAATATTGTCGTACTCTAAAAACCAGCTTTTTAAATATTTTTTTTGCAAAATGTGAACAGGCAACAGGCAACTTCTGTTGCCCGACTAGCATTTACAAATGATTTGACAATATTATTTTTTGTAGCAAGTTTTTCAAAATTCATTTGAAATATTATTTCTAATAATGAGATGTAACGTACAAAGTTTTCATGAGACATTTTCAAATTTACAAAAGTATTCATATTCGCATCTTGATACACTCTGAGGTAAAGTCCGTTCAGAGCTATTGCGCTGTTACGTCATATCATTCCATCTTTCTTTATGCAATGAACGTATGTCCTAAATTGGTCCATTAAATTGGAATCTTTGACATCGATCCGTCAATGTCAAAATATCAAAACGAAAATAATCAAACAGATTTAATTCATTTATTGATTTGTTGGTAGTTGGTTTGTGTTTTACGCTAATAATTGATAATACAAATCGTTTTGAGATGCCCCACCGGTTCAGTGGGAAAGAACAAGCTCTTATTTTAAAATTAGTTCATTATTTCACACGTGAAAAAGATGCTGGTAGACCACTTTTACCCTGGAAAGCTGTGCACAATGTAAGTAATATTTATTTATTTGACAATACTAAAAAATTATATCTATAGATAATAGAATTGATATTCAAAGATACCTATCTATACATACCAAACAATAAAATAATTGACATTACTTTTATAAATTTCTACTGTTGCATCAATAAAATTACCATGTATACGTACAATGCAATTTTCGGAAATAATTGCACAAGTGCATCAAAATTACCGATAATTTTGCATGACAGCATGTTGTCTAAAAACTGCATGAGTTCATTTTCATATTTTGGAGAAAGAGCCCGACACCGAAGGTGGAGGGCTCTTTTTCCAAAATATGAAAATGACCGAATGCAGTTTTTCTAAGACAACATGCTCGAATGCAAAATTATCTGGTTATTTTGATGCACGAGTGTAATTCGGGGGAATATTTCCCGAATAAGGACATGGTTTTAAAAAATATTATTTTATTCTTTTTTTTTAATACAGGAACGTAAATGTAACTGTAAACAAAGCAAGGAGGCAAAAATACGATTTTTTTTATCCGAAACGAGACATTTTTAATAATATATATTCACTTGACATTGACGTTATTTATAAATTGTCGCTGTCATCGTAAGTTTACAATGGAATTAAAACCATAGATACGTATGATGCAATTACCGCTGTGCTCTTTCGGTTTCTACAGTGCAATTATCGCTGTAATTTTCCGAGAATTGCACTCCTCTAATGGGATATTTCGTACATGAGGGAAATATTCGCTTTAATTAGTAATGGCGAAAATTGCATTGTAGGTATTTATGAGAGTATAATAATTTTCATAAATATTAAAATTCCCAAGAAATAAAGTGTAGCAGTTTGTAAAACGAAAAATAAGTATGTAAAATTGGTAAAAACGGAACGTGCTCCGGAATAGAAAACAGGTACAGAGACATCTTTTGGCTAGTGTAAAAAATAACGTACGAGTCTATCTAAGACGGACGGATTTTTTCTTTTGACGTCAGAAATTGTGACGTAACAGCGCAATAGCCCTGAACGGACTTTAGCAATATAAAGATGAATCATCTAAATTCGACTACACATTAGCAAAAATAATGCTAAAAGATTTTTCATAAATAATTGGCATTTTATTTTTACAGCCAAATACCGTCTGTTTCTATAAATGCTAGGTTCCAGCTCTACTCTCAAGTTAACATAACCTACATACACGTACACATAAGTTTACAGCTCAGCAAAAGTTGCCACTTCACCCAGAAAAGAAACTAGAGTAATAATGTTCAAAATGTCAACTGAAATATTTTATTCCTAAAAGAAGCAAAAACAAAATCGCGGGAAAGATACAAAAAATGTAAAAAGCTAGGTTAAATTCCAACGGCGAAAATTGGCTACCTATTATATTAAAATAGAATTGCCGGAAAAGGGATTATGTTGCAATAAAAAAGAAAAAATGCTTTGATTTTCAAATAGCAGACCCAAGATCACCTTATGTCAATTTGGCATACTGAAGATATTTTTGTTTTTATAGGAAACTAAATTTTTTTCAGTGGGATATTAAAAAAACAATTTCCAAGATGACCATCAACTATTTTTTCCTACTTACGTGCCGAAAAGTGACTTTTTCGCACTGTTTTGCGTGCGGAAGCAGTACTTTCCGCACTGAATGCGGTAAAGTAACTTTTCCGCACTCATCGCTTGAAAGTTACTTTACCGGGAATACGGAAAAGGCAACTTGGACACTTATTTAAAATATCTTTTTGAGTGCGGTAAAGTTACTTTTACGCACTGTGATTTTTTACAAAACTTATGAAAAAGTTACCTACACAAGTCTCAAATTTAATGTTATAATACTATGTATATCGATGCACATTCCCACTAAATAGTATCTGATTTTCTATTAAAAATATATCCCTTGCCAAAAAAAGTGATATTTTTTATGTTCTTAGGAAAAATATTGTACCTAACACTTGCCTAAAGTGTCTTTGACGGCTTGCACTAACTCCGCTTTCGTCGTGTGCGAAAAAGTACCACTTTCCGAACTTCTTATGTAAATAACTATATGTATCATAATTAAAATGATTTTTCTTTATACAACATATTTTGTCGCACGAGCACGAAATTAGGAAACGACCCGCTTGCGGGGAGTTTCCTAGCGTGCGAGTGCGCTAAATGTCTCTTAAAACGTGTATTTTATGCTATTTTTTTTGATGAAAAACATTAATTTATTCTGGTCCCGATCAGCAGTTGCGTGGCCATCTTGTCATTTTTGACGTCTTTATTAGTAGAAATCTCATTCAAAGCGGTGTCGAAATTTTTGCTAGTGGGCCTCGACATTGAAAAATTTTGTTAATATTATAGCAACCAGTCAACAAAAGTAGTGGCGAAAAGAGGCTCTTTAACGTGTCGAAATATCATTTTGCAGGCAAAATAGAAAAAATAGTATATTGTGCAACAAGTTTGAAATAGTTATTTTCCTAACTAGTGCGGAAAGTCATACTTTTCCGCACGCGATTGCAGTTTGCCGAACGACGCGCAGCGGAGTTCGGCAAGCAGTCGAGTGAGGAAAAGAGACTTTCCGCATGAGTTAGGAACAAAATTTTTTCTACAAGCACCTAAATCAAAAATTGAACCGTCTATTTTGTTTTATTTGGGCAAATAGAATAGTTATATTTATTCGCTTGAGAAACATAGATTTTTTAGACAAGATTTTATTTAAAAAGCATAAAACAATAACAATTTAATAGCAGTTATTGATATTTATGATACTGGGTGTCCCAAATTTGTAGCTATATTTCTTTTGTATAATAATTCTTTAATAATTATAATTAGTTTTCCGCTTTGTTATAACGAACATGACATGTTCCCCTAAATATGGTATTATCAATATAGAAGTTACTGTGTGACAAATTTGTATACTTTTTTTTACATTTTTACTTTTCCGCACTAGTGTGTAGAAAAATAATATTTTTTTATTATTGTGTGATTTATGTCACTCGCCTACGGCTGGTGTCATCAAACTTCACACTCGTGTGAAAAGTGATTTTCACACGCGTTGCATACTATACTTTTTCTACGACTGCAAATAATACTGATATTATATAATATTTATTATAATATAATATATTAAGCATCTTGTATTTAAATTAAAATTTAGAGTTGACAAAGACCATACAAACACTTTTACAGCAATTTGTGTAACTAGTTGATGAGTAGGTATTACCTTCCCTCGGGGGCCCATTTTTTACATATTCGGAAAAGGGAGCATCCGGGGGTGAAGCCCTGAAATGGGCCACCGGAACGGGTCCCATTTTTCGCAGATTTTAAAATGGGGCCCTCTGGGGGCGATGCTTTCGATTGAGGCCCCCGGGGGCGAAGCCCTAAAATTAGGCCCCAAGCCTTAAAAAGGGACCCCTAGTATGAGAGTCCCATTTTCTACAGTTTTGCAAAAAGGGGCTCCTGGGGGGGTGAAGCCCTAAAATTGGGCCCCTTTTTATAGAGATCTTGGAATGGGACCTCTGAGGGCGAAGCTCTAAAACGAAGAGGAAGCCCTTTAATCTAAAAACCCAAATAAGCCGTGTGCAAAGTATACTCTTCACACGATATTTGAAATGTCCAGTTTTCAAGAGCAGTTAGTGCGTTTTTGTCTATTTTCAGTGCAGTCGTAGAAAAAAACATATGCGTAACCCAGAAGGAAAGAGCCATTACACATATTATAATAATTATAAAATATGGCGTCATAATCAAATCCTAGAAACCAAATTATTACGCTTAGAAATTGTAATTGTGACATTAGCAGATTTTTATAAAAGAAGTAGAAAATCCATAAACTTATATGAAGACCAATATTTTCTTACCTTGAGAAATGATAAAATGTTTCAATCGGATTGTAGTATTTGATTTTACAACCTGCAGCAGCGCAAATGATACCCGTTTTCTTATATTGAACGTTTTCCATCGTTTACTACAAGGAATAAGGAACAAATGTTTACTACGATTGAAAAATTCACCCAAAAAGACAAAAAAGACGGATTACGGACAAGCACAAACTTCGCGCAGGCCCCGCTTCGATACGACACTGATCGTTTTCGGATGAGATACGCTACCGAACTGCGTTGAAGGTCACAGGCAGCTGAAGCGTGTGACGTGGCGAGTTAAATTACTGGTTTGTGTATTTACCGTGGATACACATTGTATCGTGCGTACAATACTGACAAATTGTCAAAAATCTCGTCGTGAATATCCAGGCCCGGACTGGGCCATCGGGCGACCGGGCGATCGCCCGGTGGGCCGGTCCCGAAAAAGGGCCGGTCGCATTGCCAAAAAAAAGCCTAATGAAAGAAACGTTAAAAAATTAAAAACTCAAAGCAACCACTATCTAGACGCTGGGCTCTATGCTGTGTTTGTCGCAGCAGTGTTACATGTCCCGCAAAGCCCCATTTCATCTGGGTTACCCTTTCTATTACATCCTTGACCTGTGTATGTTGTCTTATGTATTCGTTTGTCTTCCTATCTCTTAAAGAAATACCCATAATTGTCCTTTCCAAGCTTCTTTGTGTTATTTTTAGTTTTTGTATTGTCTGTTTTGGGTCCACTTCTGGATATGTTTGACATTTTCTAATGAGTCACAGCCATCATTATTTGCTAGTGATGTAAATTATTTTATAAAGCACGTATACACGAGATTAGATGAGCACGAGTTAAGCACGAGCCATCACCGAATCCTACTTACTTTATAGCAAGAAAAAGGATATACATTATCTATTTTCAACTGCGGCTTCCCAAAGAAGACAAAAAATTGAAGAAAATAGGCCAATGTTAGATAGAATTATTGAGACAATAAAATTAATAGGTAAAAGGGGTTTAAGTTACAGGGGAGATACTAAAAATGAGTCAGCATTTACTTTTTTAAAACAAAATATAGATCATGATAATTTTCTAGAAATTATTTTACTTCTTTCGAAAGTTGATCCCCTGTTGCGCACACATATTCAGAAATATGCCAAACAGAGTCAACAACTTCGTAATAATTACACTCAGGCTCAGAATTTAAAAAATATAGGTTGGGGCAATTTTGTGACATTTTTATCAAAAAATACTTTAAACTCTATAAAATGCTGAACAAGTCAAAAGTGCTAAAATCTACTCACTACAAATTGACACAACACAAGACATAAATATTGTAGATCAGTGTTCTATTATTGTTAGATATATGTAGCTGAAAATAAAGTTAACGAGCGATTAATTGGGCTAATTAACTGCACTTCTAGTAAGGGTAAAGATCTCTATGAAATTGTTGCGAATTCTTTAAAAAAACTGGGTTTAGTATTCTACGGATGGGGCTGCTAATATGCAAGGCCAATATAATGGCTTTACGGCATGGCCCTCTAAAGACTCACCAGGTCAAATCCACGTTTGGTGCTATGCACATGTCTTAAACTTAGTTTTGTCCGATATTACTAAACTTACGGTTCCTGCAATTTCATTGTTGGATTAATAAATAAATCGGCCGTTTTTATTCGACAATCGCACTTACGAATGAATGTCTGGAAGAAAAAATCCATTTCTAATTTTGTTAACATTATTGGGGAAACAAGCTGGTGGACCAATGATAAAGCTTTATGTAAAATATTTAACGAAAAGGGCATATTTGTCAATTTATGTCTAACGTTTTATGAGATAGCCAACTCCAAGGACTTGAATGCTGATATTTAAAGCTCAAAGCCTTTTGGATGGTTTTCTGAAATACGAAACAATTCTAATGGCAATAGTATTTAAACACATTTTTATTTCCACTACACCTTTGTCTGAATAGCTTCAAACAGCAGGTATGGATTTTTTACAAGCACTCCGAATAGTTGAGGATACTTTAACATCATTAAAAAATATGTCCAGGAATTTTGATAAAGTTTGTGAGGAAACACCTGCTTTCGTGAATTAATCGAACACAGAATTTTTTAATTGAGATTCCCTTAGAAATATCGATGCCAATATCTAGAAAAAGAATCAGAAAAATATTTCATGATGAGACATGCAGTGACGAAGCTCCACATGAACCAATAACCAAATTTAGAATTTAAGTATTTAATGTAACGATGGACAAGGTAGTTAGATAATGTAATGGGAAGTAGATTTTTGGAGTCATACCGAACTTTATACGGGATTTTACATTTTTCAGCCTTCAAAAATTAAGCCATATACACAGGTAGAAAAAATTAACTCGAAATGCTGTTAAAAGATTTTACATCCAAGTGGTCAAACTAATCAATGTCCTTGCCAGAAGAATTCATACATGAAAATATTGAACTAGAAAAAGAACCGGAATTGAATACCTAAGCCAGATGATTTTCAATCTCATTATAAAACTTGTACAAGAATGTATTTTATGCTGTTACAAACTTTGAATCAAATATAATCTTTACCGTGAGGCTTATCCAGATCTTGAAAAGGTGTACAAATACATACTAACTTTGTCGATGTCACAAGTAGCGTGTGAGCGATCATTGTCTAAATTAAAGTTTATTCCAAGCAGATTACGAAGTTGCTTGTCTCAAGATCACCTAGAGGCATTTATGTTGATGACTTGTGAAAATGATCTTTTAGTAAGTTTAAATAATGAAGATATTATTAAATATCTTACCAGTGAATGCAAGGGTTTTAGGGATATGATATTTATATAATGTAATTTTTTATCTGCTCTTTAACAGTTTAGACTCTTGATTTTTGTTTTTTAGTTTTATGAAAATAGTTTTTGTTACATTTGACTTTATAACACCAAGTTAATAATATATCGTTAAATATATTATTCTTATGAAAAGCTAAGCATTAGCAGTGGAGTTTGGATTATTAAGCAATACGGGTATCTAGATGAAAATAATTCATAAATTCATACAATTTTAAAACGCCTACGCCTATTTCAAAATAAACATGAGAGCCTGAGGAGAGGGCCGGTAATCTCATTTGGCGCCCAGGCCGATTTTCAGGCCCAGTCCGGCCCTGTGAATATCGGTCCGGCGCACGATGACGTTCAAAACCGTCGGGAAAAATTAGATGAAAACAGATTATTTGGAACGCCGGCAATCATGACGGTTTTCTGCCACACACCGACCGGATTGCCCGAACAGTTTTGCACGTCGGGTAATACTGCCGAAAAAGAACGACGTCTGTGGGAGCCTTTATGTAAATTCATATACGAAGGGCGTAGAAAACATATTAATAGTACCATTTTCAATCAACGATAGCGCGAAAACAGTTGAATGTAGGTATATGTTATATTAAATGAAATATACTCGAGATTTTACGTAGAATCAGAATATGTAACATTATATAGGGCATTCCATTAAAAAAAAAAACCTAAGTTAGTCGTTTTTGACGGCATTACAACGTTCGTGTGTTTTTCTGATATCAAATTCTAGCGCTTTGAGCGAAATCCTACAACTTTTCCAATTTAAACGTTTTTCTAATCTTTCAAATAAAAAAGTTATCTATTGGTCCAAATATAGTCAATAACCTATAATAATGTACTTTGATAATTTGTATTAGTTTTACTTCGGATTTTATAGAGCGATTTGCAATAAGAAATGCTAAAATAAAATAAATGCAATACATTTTTGTAAAAGTATATAATAGTTAAAAGACTAGTTTGAATAGAGTTAGGAGAATGGTGGGCTATTAAAAAAAGATAAATACATTAGGCTCTCTGATAAGATTCTAAACAGCAATGATCTAAATACATTTAAATTTTGCTTAACGATAGACAATAACGGCTAGCTTATGCAGCATTGGATCATAATGCTACATGAGTATTATGTAACATTATGCAAATATGTTCTATTTTCTTTGCTGGTTAGCCAGTAGCAACAACATGGTGAAAACGGAAACACTTTACCTTGCATTGTATATAATAATATTAATAACACATTTATTAATCTGACACAGAGTTTTATTCACAATACCGAAACAGAATTTTTGCAGTCGACGCGCGTTTCGTTAACCATGAAAGCATCATCAGCAATGATTAAAACTGCAGTTTTAATCATCTCCTGGTGTTACTCACGTGGTTAACGAAACGCGCGACGACTGCTAAAATTCTGTATCGGTATTGTGGATAAAACTCTTTTTTAGTGCATTTTGCCGAAGGCTCCAAGCCCCATCATAGTACATTTATTAATATATCTAATTGTTACACGAATTATTACTATATTATAATTAAGTAAGGTCCTAGATTATTGAGCTTTTACATGATTACTACAAAAAAATCAATTTCCCCTTGCTATAGTATAGCATACCTTACGGTATACGGTATATTCCACGACCATCGACAATATCTAGTTAAAAATGCTTCGGCACATTATAGCGACATAAACACGATCTTTCATACTCGTGGAACCATTCCTGTATCGCTTTCCAAGTTTTCTAGTGCAGTAGACTGTTAGTAATGAACGAAATGTTTTGTTTCGGAATACCGTTAAAGTATTTTCTTTTTATAGCCTGCTCAATGTGTTGGCAGATCCTTATGACATAAGAACGTGGAACGCATGCGGTTTGCCCAGAGACAGTGTCTCTACCGAGAACGCAATCATGGTCACTAAGGCAGGTCGTTGGCCACTCATGATTGATCCTCAGGAACAAGCAAACAGGTGAGCCGTTTCTAACTATAACTGAAGGTAGATTTGCGATTTGTTGGAATATTTCCCTCATGTATAACAAATCCCATTAGAGGAGTGCAATTCTCGGAAAATTACAGCGATAATTGCACTGTAGAAACCGAAAGAGCACGGCGATAATTGCATCGTACGTATCTATGGTAATTCCATTGTAAACTTACGATGACAGGGAAAATTTTTAAATTACGTCAAAGTCAAAATATATTTTTAAAATGTCTCGCTTCGGGAAATATTCCCCCGAATTACACTCGTGCAACAAAATAACCAGATAATTTTGCATTCGAGCGTGTTGTCTTAGAAAAACTGCATTCGGTCATTTTCATATTTTGGAAAAAGAGCTCTCCACCTTCGGTGTCGGGCTCTTTCTTCAAAATATGAAAATGAACTTATGCAGTTTTTAGACAACACACTGTCATGCAAAATTATCGGTAATTTGGATGCACTTGTGCAATTACTTCTGATAATTAAACCCTTAAGATTTTGTGGCTTCTGGAAATGTCCATGCAATATGCCAGTCGAAATAAATATAGTGGTTTAAATCGATTTGATAAGGTAAAATGACTTAACAGAAGAGGAAGCATTACGCTTCGAGTCCTCTTTTGTAGGAGAATCTAGTTTCGATTCTTAGAGTTCAGTCAGAATCTTATTGTAATGAAATGTGTTGGATGGATCTGAGCATACAGCATACAAAGTAATTTTTGTCCATTATTTTTTAGCTTTTGTATTTTTAATTTGCTATAAAACACCCTTCGAGTTGTTTAATCAAGTAGGAAACATGATCTAAAAAGAACCGGACAACTTGTGATAGTCAGTTATCACGAAGTTCACTATTAACTACTTGCTCTATATCTTCATTATTGTTTGATCTAACACTTATTGCCTACTGATTTTTAAGACGGGTCCTTATATTCGCCTGCCATGCCGTACTTTGTTTTTTGTTTTAAATACTTTTTTATATGAATTTTTATAAAAGAAAGTCAATATTCCATTAAAAAACTTATAATTGTTACTACAAATATTCGAAAATTGTAATAACTATGATTAAAAACTTAGGTGGATTCGTCAGATGGAGGTGCAAAATAATTTGAAGCTTATAAAGCTGACCGACCCAAATTTTATGAGGGTACTAGAAAATAGCATCAGGATTGGCATGCCTGTATTACTAGAAGAAGTAGGAGAAACGTTGGATCCCACTTTAGGCCCTATTCTTATGAAGCAAACGTTTGTACAGGTACTTTTCAGCAGATACACATTTTACTTTGTTAACTGATAGGTTGGGCTAGTTAATTTTAAAACCCTCTACCACGATCTATTGCGATGACACCTAGTTTAAATTTCTCCCAACGGATCCAGCCTCCTAATGAAATTAACTATTTTGTTAGGAAAGATTGCCTTTAATCTGTTCTGCATCCTATGTCAAGTTAAACCTATAAATTTGATGCCTTAACCACGGCACATGTGCCGTGCCTTAACCTTGTAGTTCTCCCGTATATGATATCGGTTGTTTCAAAGGATATGTTATGAGTGCTTTCTGGTGCGTCATTCTTGTTAATCACTGGTTCCAACTAGTGCTGAAGTGATTTTTCCTCTACTGAGGTTATATTTGTATACCTGGCCTTGTCGTGAGATATACCAAATACCAGTTCCGGTCACGTAAACTTTGTTTTTGCTCCTCTGTTAGCAAGGACAGTAGAATTCTCTCCTGGATTCCTAGTATCCAGATTAGGGAATCTTGTTATCTTTTGGAGGCATATCGATTGGAGTCAAATGCCTTGAAAACTGCTTGATTCTCTGAAAATATGTGACTTTACTAAACTGGTAGATTAACTAATCGATTATTTTAAAGCCCTTTGCAAAATAAATCGAATCTATACAATCAACAATAAGTTCATCGAGTGTTATTGACTTTTAATAAAGGCTGCGCTAGTTGGAACCTTAAACGTTCTTAAATTGTCGCCTCATAATGAAGGAACAGTATTCGCATATTACTGATGTATAGTTTGGCTGTTTTAGGGCGGTAGGACTCTCATCCATCTAGGTGATTCTGACGTTGAATATGATTCGAATTTCAAACTATACATAACGAGCAAACTAGCTAATCCTCACTATCTCCCCGAGGTTTGCATCCAAGTGACGATCGTCAACTTCACTGTTACGCCTTCTGGGCTAGAGGATCAGCTCTTAGCGTAAGTTACCTATTTATTCGTTTTTTACATTATGTCGCTTACTAGAGGTGAGGGCAGACTAATTTAGACATTATTTTAAAAATTCTACTATTCTACGTAAGGATGTAATTTTTTAGAGAAGTGGTAAGATTGGAGAGACCAGAGTTGGAACAACAAAGAAATGAACTAGTGGTTAGGATCAACTCGGATAAAGCCCAACTGAAGGGTATTGAGGACAAAATCTTATATCTTTTGTATCACTCTGAAGGTAACATTCTCGATGACGAAGAACTGATTGAAACTTTGAATGAGAGCAAGGTAAAGAGGTGTTTGTAATAGCCCCGATCTCTCTTGTAAAGGCTTGCTCTATTCTTTTAGGAAACGTCTGCCATTATAGAAGCTAGGTTGATTGAAACTGAAGCTACTGAGGAAAAGATATCAATCGCTCGTGAAAAGTATCGTTCTGTGGCTACTAGAGGATCCGTATTATATTTCGTAGTGGCGCAACTGGCGGAAATAGATCCAATGTACCAATATTCCTTGAAATATTTTACTCAGGTACAGTAAATAGATGCTTACCCAATCAAAAAGCGAGTTTCTTACTTATTATTAAGCTGCATTTTTTCCATAGGTATTCAGCAATGTCATATTGACCACCACAAAGGATCCAGTATTAGAGCAACGTCTAAACACTTTGAGAGTCGAAAGTACTCTTGCCGTCTACACGATCATATCCCGAGGTCTGTTCGAGCGGCACAAGTTGGTGTTCAGTTTTATGTTGTGTATAGCTATCATGCAACAGGAAGGAAAGGTATCGGACGCGCAATGGAGTTTTTTACTCAGAGGTCCCGTGGGCAGTAAAAGCACAGAGAAGAAACCAGATGTACGTATAAACATGTGACTTTTAAGGTCAATAAACTGAATTGAAGCCTCTGCTGCAACAAGGAGTTGTCTATAGATTTTGATCAGAATGAATCACACAATAAAAACTAATTCTTTTATTTGCTTTATCAAATTATCAATTTTTGAGAGGGTGTTGTAGATGAACATAATAATTTTAACTAGACACATCCTAGTTGAATCAGATGATGCAGGACTTTTGGTTGTATAGTTTCATACAGATAATTCATTTTGACCAAAAATTACAAATATCTTCTTGTTGCAGCAGGGTCTTCAATTACAATGATTAGTGAAATGCTACGAGTGAAATTTTACCATATAACTTTAAAACTAATTAACATATTATTATGTTGGGAGAATAAACCTTATACAATGTATCTGCAATACTACAAGGACTACAGGGTGTGAAAGCAGGTTCAACCTCGTGTCACTTTTGCAGAAGTAATCTCTGAGTTTTTTAATGAAGGCTATTTTAAAAGTTAATGTTCTTCCGTCGGCATGTTTTTGGTAACATTTTTTTTAAAGAAAATTATTTCGTGATATGCATTGAACGAAATTTATGAATAAAAATGGTTAAATAGTCATGGGCATCCTATTTTTGTATGCACAGTGCGAATATTAGGTGACTACGTGTGTCATGACGGACAAAAAGGCAAGCACTATATGAGGTACTTTCTGGTAAATATTCTTTTTATTTAATTAAAAACAAACTACAAAAGCAATCATTTTTGGTGGTTCTTATTGTGAAGAAAGGTGTTTTCCTTTTGGATGTTTTTGGTATTTTACCAACATCTAAATTGGTTTTAGATGAATTTTGTAAGTATCAATTTAGATCAGGTACTGTAAGTAAATGCTAGAGTAGTACAAGTATAAGTTTGTGACAGCACGTGGGCCCGCCGTCTGTGTACGATCCCTGAGTGGCGCCCAAAGTTTCTTTACTTTCATTTAGTGTTTATCTCATTATTATTATTAGTTTAAGTGGTGTGGTCCAAAACCTACTGCACTGTCTATGGTGCCCACCTTAGCCGAGTTCTACCGCACCAGATCCGTGCTCTCAATGAATCTGGGAACGCAGTCCAGCCACAGCTTACCAAACAATCAGCTAGCCGACTCTCCTGTCAAAGTGGAAATAAAAATCTGACGTGACCGACGCCATTTCGGGTTAAAACACAGGGCCGGAATAAGGAGTATTCAATTTTAAATAGACAGGATTGGAGTTTTGATATTATATCTCTTTTTTTTTAGTTTTATCGTTGATTGGATGCAATCAACGGTTTTAGTTAATTTTTATTTGAATATTTGTGTACCAAAGAAATAGATATCAACTTTTTGTTTTAAAAATAGGTACATATACTTAGTTTTTTTTTACAAGATTTGGTCTTAAGCGGGGTAAAGGATATATAAACCACTGCAATCATAGAAATATCTATTTATTTTACAAAAATAACTATTTAAGGTATAACATAGGTTTGTTATCAAATATGTGTCTATATAAAAGTAAAAATGTATAATTATTGAGTGTTCCATATAATAAGCTTATTTTTATTAATACCTACTTTTAAAGTTTTTTGTTAATATCTTTTTTATTACGCATGCATCATAATCAACGATTATCGCACGCTGCAGCGTGCTTAAAATGATGTTTATGATGCGCCTACTTTTTTAAAGGTTGCTATAGAAACATTTGATCATGTCAAATGTGACAGATTAATATATTCGTCAATATATCCCTTAAGTTTAATATTTAAAACATTTTTGAGTTTATGATGCATTTGTAATAAAAAAATAGCGTATGATATACGTGTATAAGAGGCCTTTAAAGCCCTTGCGACTTACAAAACACTCCGCTGCGCGTTGTGTTTTGAAATATGTCGCGCGTGCTTTAAAGGCCCTCTTATACACTTATATCAAAATATACTATTAAAGTATAATACAGCCTAACTCGTATGTTAATTGAAAAACAAAATTCTTGGGGAACCCGGGACAAGCGTGGCTAAATTGAACTGTTTGAGAAATACCTAATATCTTTTGACAAATATTTGGCAGGACAACGAATTGTTCGAAATTTTTTTGAAAAATAGATTCAATTTTTGCTTTAAAGGCAACAAAGTCATCGTGGGGATTCTTCGGATCAGATTTCCGTAGATCTTTGGAAGCATTTTCATATGCACGAAAAAATATATAAAGGGAGGTGGCATCCAAATCTGGATGTGCTTTTGAATATGCCATGCAAGTTTGACATGTGTGGATTTCCTTGCATCTATTTACGAGTAAAAGATAACCATACACGTATCTCTCTACCTCTATCTCTTTCTCTCTTATGAAATTGGTAAAGAATTATTCAATTTTTATGGGACTAAGTGAAACTAACCGAAAGTTAAAATAGGACGACTAACCAATAAATCTATTAAAATTGCTTATAACGTATCGAAACTGGCTCAAATAAGTAAAATCAGTTGAGACCAAGTGAAACTAAGCTCCCACTAAGTTGCAAGTATATCTTATTTTAGCAAAAATTGTTTAGGTGGCAGTCAGCGAACGATAATACCTGCGGTCTAACCACTAGAAGCCTTAACTTAAAGAATGTTATATAAATTAATTCATTGATATGTAGAACTTAAGCATCTCATTTTTGTTTGTTTGATCACCCTGTATATAAAAAAGTGTCGATTAAAATATATATAAAAAAATAAAAATTATTTTACTAGGAACAACTTTTGCATTTAAATTTTTTTGCAACCCACGTCTTTTTCGAGATAAGGTATAAGCCCCTCTTAAACGGGCCACCCTGTACAATAATTATTTTTTCTACAGCTAAAATAACTAATTACTACACTGTTTCCGTCGAGTGTGCTATGAATAGTCATGGCAACCAAAAGTATAAATAAATGACAGTCGTGCGTTTGTTACAATTTTATTGTTCTAAATATGCCCGAGTATAATATGCAAAAAATGACAAGTCATTTGCAAATATCAGAATAAGTATAGAGAAAAATGTGCATTTAATTTTAAAAATGCGACTATAGAAAAAGTTCTGTGTATTTTTTGAGCGCAAAGTAGGATTGCGATTTTCGAAAAGTTAACGCGCTCCGCGGTAACATTCTTTCTCAAGCGGCAATCCGTTACTTTACGCTCTAAAAACACAAATAACTACTAAAACAATTAATTTGTTTAAGGTAATTTGTAACATAATCTTCATTTTAGGATAAACAATATCATAGTAGGAAGTATTACATTCAAAATTACTTACATTTTTACAGCTATGCTTACATTAATGAAAAAATATTTCTAGGCTACAAAAGTACATAATTTTTAAGGCGCTTGTCAAAAAAACTTACTTAATGGCATCTTTGGGAAATATATAAAAACTTATATTCTTGTTAGATTTATAACTTTTCGCACTGCAGTTTCTAGCGGCACAAAACACCTCGCGGTTTATCCATTTATATTATATACAAGCACAGATATTATAAAATAAGTAGTTTGTTCAAGAACGTATGTACACTGTTAATTACTGTAACTAGAAAATATATATATATCTAAACTGTAACTACGACACTGGCTAACACAAACAACTCATCTGACACGACCACGAGCGACGAGCCAACACTGTCGAATTTGATAGATTTTAACCCAAAATGGCGGCCTGCGCGAGGGAATGCGCATACCGTTCCAGTTTTAAGAGTTGGATAGCTGATTGTTTGAGCTGTGGTCCAGCGGTGAGCCGACGATCTCTTCGGTAGTCGCTTCGTGGATCCCGAAATGTAACTGTCTCAAGTTGGCTAAAACCGGGCATTTGCATCATATTATGTACAGATGGGTTTCGTCCTCTTCTGCGCATAGTCTCCAGTCAGGTTAATTTGCCACCCCAATTCTGTTGAGGTGTGTTTAAAGTGCAATGTCCCGTGAAGAATTCCACAACCATCCTAAGCTGATTACGGTTCATCTTTTTAGAATTTCTTTAGTTCTTGCCCTGTTCGGACCGTCGATGAACAGCCGCGAATGTAGCTGTCCGTCCATCCTCTGCCAATAGACGAGATGTTGTTCACGCAATAGTTCCTTTAGCCCTCGTATTGCGGTCTTATAGGAAACCCCGCAGGAGGGCTCTAGTCCTATAAGTGGTGTATTAGTTTGCTCTCGTAGTGTTTATCTCACCTTTGGTCTAAGGTTTAGCAAATCGCTACGCCTCGCGCCTGACCGATTCGCCGCTCCCGCTCTTATAAGCACGTGACTGTCCCAAACTTACACTTGTACTATTCTTAAGACATCTTTTGTTGTTTGGTATATCCAATATTAACGAAATGAAAACTGCATGCATGAAGAATACTAGTAATTTAACAACGGCAACTAAACTAAGTAAATAGCACATGATTTTAGCAAAAAACAAGTATAATAGGAATAATAGGTAAAATAAATACATAATAGTTATTTTTGTTACAAGTACCTAAAATGGAGTTTTTCAGGACGAATCATTGCTGTTTCCGGACGAGGCGTTAGCCGAGTCCGGAATAGCAGATGAGTCCTGAAAAACTTCATTTAGGTACGTGTGACAAACACTATTTTTTGTCATACGCTCCCAAAATTTAATTTTTATTTATACGCTTTTTGCAATTCTTCAGAACGCCTAACTTTGCAAATTTACCATAATTTTTGAAAACATAATGTACGACAAAGTTAGCTTAGAATTTGATATCGTAGCAACTATTTGACAATTTTGTCATGTCATTCGAAATTTGACATTTAGACATATTCAGGAATTTTGGAATAGTCCGTAAAAGTTGCCATGACGACTTTTAGGGACTAGGCCTAAAAAGAAGCATTTTACGGACTCAAATGAGTCCGTAAAATAGCTATTTTTGGGAGCGTATGACAAAAAAAATATTTCGTTTTGATTGGACTTTTTATAGTGCAAGATCCGGTATTAGAAATATATACGCTCATCTGTTATTTGACGATGATAAAGATTATATGTTAGATAATATATAGATTCATACATCGCAATTGGGTTGCCTAGCTAAATCGCGTGCCGATGCCCTTATATAGGGTGAAACAAATTCGCTTCTCACTATTGGGATCTCGTAAACGGTAAAAAATACAGCAATGTTAATTGGGGCAAAGTTGCGCAATTTAGTGCCTAGTATTTTCACATTTTAAAGTTTGAGATATCTCGGAGATATCCGCGAAAAACCGAAATTTGCGATTTTTGTTTTTAATTTTTTCTGACGTTATTTTTGGAAATATCAAAAAAATATTGACACTTTCTAGAGGCACGGTCTACCCTAAAATGTCAGTTTTCTAAAGCAACGTTTCGATTTCTCAGAACCATCATCAAGTCATTTTTTTTAAATACGGACCTGTAGTTTTTATAATTTTTTTTTGCATATGTAGGGGGTAATTTGGAAAACGCCATCACCAGATATTTGTAAATTGTTGATAAAATTACCGGAGGTTTTTTTCTTAATCTTGCGATATCAACTGTTAGTATAGTAAATTGTCTGAGGTGTTCATTTTGTTAATAATACCTACATGTTAAAAATATCTGCTGATGGTGTTTACCAAATTACCCCCTAAATATGCAAAAAAATTGATAAAAACTACAGGTCCGTATTTAAAAAAATTGACCTGATGATGGTTCTGAAAAATGGAAACGTTGAGTTAGAAAACTGACAACATCCTAGAATAGATCGTTAAAAAGTGCCTCTAGAAAGTGTCATTATTTTTTTTGATATTTCCAAAAATAACATCACAAAATATTAAAAGCCAAATTCGATATTTTCGGTTTTTCTCGGATATCTCCGGAAGTACTCGAAATATCTCAAATATGAAAATGCCAAAATACTGGGCACTAAATTGCGCAACTTTGACCCAATTTAAACTTTGCTGTATCTCTCACGAGATCCCAATAGTGAGAAGCGAATTTGTTTCACCCTGGGTGAGGGTATATATTTCTAATACCGGATCTTAGACTATTAACCGCCTAGTATCAACCGCCTAGTATCAATCAATCAATGTCGAAAAATCCATAGGAAAGTCTATTGAACATTAATTTATTTCTGAACGCAACGCTTATACCTCAGCAAAGAATCAAGATATTTGCTATGCAATAAAATTTGGAACGTACCGAACCGTACCGTACTACATTTTTGAATAGGAAAACCTATTGATACAAAATATTTAATAAACAAACAAGTAAGTCAAAAAATATTAAGACTAAACTTTTTAAAACAGAACAGATACAAGACTTTACTGTCTTTATTTAGGTCTTGTTTTCAATTTTTGCCATATTCTTAATATAATCAGGGACGTGGTTTAACTCATTCAAAGGATGCAGTTGTTTGTCGATGAGTTTCTTTACGTTTCTATACGAAAATGGTTTAAAGTTTATTAAAATATTGAGGTAACATTCCTGAACTCATCTTGCAAATAATGCTCATTGCAAAATATTAAGGATATTGGAGTGTATCGTATCAGTTGCCTCTAACTACCACTGTGAGTTTTTGCTAGATGCAAAAGACGCTGTATTAAAAGTTAAACTCTACTATTTAAATATTGATTATATTCGTTTAAATAAAAATATTATTTATTTTTGAAAAGGTAACAACCATTTCGGATGCCATGTGGCAAGCTGCAAATTTCTTGTCTTCCTTCTATGAAGAATTTCACGAACTTCCTGCAGAACTTACTAAAGCTATAACGGTAACAGTTGGAAGTTACAATTTGGTAAATATTCAGCGCTTACGTAAAGTTAATATATTCTAACATGCATATGCTTTGCATATATTTTTTTCAGATAATCAAGGTGGTGCCCAATGCACTAGTAAGCAAAGTTGACTGGGACCAAATACTGACCGATTTTGAGAAACTCTTGCTGATAAAAACTATGCAAGAAGAAAAATTGGTTTTCGCCATCACGGAATTTGTTAAGATCAATCTGGGTCAAGCATTCATTGAGAGTCCTCAAGTATCTTTAAACCTTTTGTAAGCGACACATTTTTATCTTAAAATAACTCAGTAATTATTAGTAATTCTTATTATATATGGGGCGTAATATTCATTACTCTTCATATCTAAATTGTATGTACTAGTCTACTGAATAATAATTATTGTAGATATCAAGATACTTCAAATGCAGTTCCCCTGATATTCGTTCTGAGTACCGGCTCAGATCCGTTCGGGGCCTTCCAGAGGTTTGCGGCCGACATGGGCTACACCGAGAAGCTAAAATCGATTTCATTAGGACAAGGTCAAGGTCCCGTGGCCGAAAAGATGATTCGTGAGGCCTTGGAAACTGGCGATTGGATATTTTTACAGAATTGCCACTTGGCAACTTCCTGGATGCTCTCTTTGGAAAGAATTGTTCTCGATATTGCCGAAAACGCGGCAAAAATAAATAAGGCGTTTAGGCTGTACATGAGCTCGATGCCGTCCAAGTTTTTCCCGGTGGCAGTGCTGCAGAATTCTGTAAAGGTCACCAACGAACCGCCTAAGGGTTTAAGGGCGAATATGAAAAGGGCCTTCACCGACATGTTGGAAGACTTTTTCGAAGAACATCGTAAGTTTTAGTCTGGAACTTGATGGCCGTAAATTATAATGTGTATAACCATAGTCGATTAACTACTCACAATAATTATCAATAATATCATTTTGATCTATGAATATTACTTTTAGCCCTACAACAGAAATGGAGATCTATATTGTTCGGAATCTGTATGTTTCACGCAATCGTCCAGGAACGAAAAAAGTTTGGCCCACTTGGCTGGAATATAGTTTACGAATTCAATGATAGCGACAGAGACTTTGCTTTTAACACGTTTAAGATGTTTTGCGCTGAAGGATTTATACCCTGGGATGCTTTGGAGTATCTAACAGGTATACTGCTTAAATAATAAAGTAATTTGTTGATTATGGTTTATTGATTGTATTTAAGGTGAAATAACATATGGAGGAAGGGTAACGGACTACTGGGACCTTCGATGCCTAAAAACTATCCTAAAAATATTTTTCTCGTCCCAAATTTTGACCAAAAACTACAAATATTCCGTTTCCGGAACTTACTACTGTCCGGAGTTTCAAAAGCTTTCGGATTACAGAGAATTTATCGATAAATTCCCTATAATTGAAGAACCGGAAATTTTCGGGATGCACGAAAATGCGAACATAGCTTTTCAGGTATTTGCGACGATCATAATTATGAAATACTCCATATATAAAAGGAAAACTTACAATATTGACTATTTATTTAAATCGGTTGCTTTTAGATTAAAGAAACCCACACCGTTATCAGAACCATAATGGAGAGTCAACCTAGATCCGAAGGTGGCGGGGAGGGTAAATCTAGTGACGATATCGTCTATGAATTGGCTGATAGTGTTATAAATGCAATTATAAAGAAAATTGAAACGGAGGAAATAAACATTTATTTATTTAAGGTATCTTTGTGAAGTTTGTGCGCAATTTCTCAAAATTGCTTAGGCCTGTTTTTACCAAATTTGGTAACCCAAACTAGTATTCATAGTGGATTACCGATCAGCACTTGTCATGGTCATATGATTGAAATAAATTTTGAAATATTGTTGCTGAGCCTAAAATATCCCCTGATAATTATTCTTTTTGCAGAAAATGATCAGAACTATTTTTTGAAATGTATATTTTCCGCCAGGGTTAAAATCTAAAACATAGTTAAACGGACAGTAAACCAATATTTTTAAATGTAATTTTAGAAAGATGACAAAGGTCGATTGCCGTCGTTAACAACAGTGTTGACACAAGAGATCGACAGGTATAACAAGTTATTGAAACTCATTCATTCCTCGATGGACCAACTCAAGAAGGCTATCAAGGGTTTAGTGGTGATGTCGGAAGCCTTGGAAGACGTATATAAGGCCTTTATGAATAATCAAGTGAGTAGCACACAGTAACTTGAACCGCAAAGTTAGTTCTCCCACAGTATTTGCCAATTTATACTCCACTAGCTTTACGAAGTAATTTTAAATAACTTACTTGCAGCTTCATGTTTAAAATGAGGCAGATTATGCTCCGAACATCATAACATCTAATAGTAGGGGAACCCAATAGGGGATTTCTTGGACATATTCGAGCGTGTCATATCAAGGTAGATGCTTAAATGCAGTTAAGTCAAAAATCTAACGATTTGAGCGTGACCTAATGACGTAGCAGGGTCGCGAACTTGCAAAAAAAAGTAACTTCGACATTCTCGAGCGCGGCCGATTTCTTTTTTATTTTGAAATAGTTACGTTCACTTCCGCCGGGCAGACCGCTAGACCAACACACCTCAAGAATGGGGGACACATGGGGCGTATATACTATCAATAGCTGGCGCGCTCGAGTATTTTTTATTACAGTTTTTTTTAACAAGTTTGCAGGGCTCTACGCGCCAAGCCCACCGCTAAAAATGAATAATACATTATATGAGTTTTTTCTCCTTATTATAATTTTCTTCAAAGTCCAATATGTTTCCACCACGCTCGAGAATGCCGCCGCGCCGTTTTGCTGTGTGGGCTCCCCTACTATAAATGTATCATTATCAAAAAACCCAGAAGAGAATTTGCCACTTCTTGTATGGGACAAAAACTCACTTTCAGGTCTCCCCATCATTGGTTGTTTTGCAATCTGCATCTGGTCTTCTTTTAAGACTTGTTGGTTAGTCTCTAGGGCGGTGTACCTTGACATTATTCATTCATCTATTTAGTAAATTACGTTTTGCAAGTAATATGCTGCTGTCATGGTTCCTGATATATGGGAGGATGCTCATCTTCATTCTTCTGTTGAACTAACACCTTTCGAAAATATTCGGTAGTGACCAAATTGGATTGGATTTTCAAGCCTATGTGGTCATTCTGTTTCTCGCCAGAGCCTTATTAAGTATTCATCATTGTCATCAGCCAAAAGACAATCACGCGTTGTCTGAAAATAGCACACCGAATCGGATTAAATAACGAACACAAGAAAACATTGTCTAATGATTTCAAAACAAGACATTAGACTGCTGATTTTTTGGTTGTGTTTTTAGGTGTAAGAGTAAAAAGGTGACACTTTTATTGCACTGCTCTGCTCTAATTTTTTAATTAATTATAATTTATTTTCCTGAGAGAGGAATCATGGAAGATGACAATTTAATATATTAAAAGTTATATATAAGTATATTTAGTTTCTCTAATTTAAAAGCAAATAATTTTTAATATCAACTTGACTTTTAATATGCATTAAAATTATCAACCATCATGAGATTTGCATACCATGTTTTGCAGTAAATATTTTTAATTCTGTCTTAATTTTAATTTCAGGTGCCTAAAATGTGGTCTGCAAAGGCATATAACTCATTAAAAAGTTTAGGTAGTTGGGTCGTCGACCTTACTTTGAGACTGGATTTCATAAGTGTAAGTTGAGTACCTATCTTTAATTACATAAATGTCAATAAAATACAATGTATTATTTAGATTTGGGTTCGGTCAGGCCATCCGACTTCCTACTGGTTATCTGGATTCTATTTTCCGCAAGGATTTCTCACAGGCACTCTGCAAACGCACGCTCGAAAATACAATTTACCAATCGACAAACTCAGGTTCGATTTTATCATAAAACCGATAAATCTGGATCAGGAAGAGATCAAACTGGCACACGATGCCGAAGGAAAAGAGGTAAAACTCCGAAACTTAGCTTAGATATTCAGTGTCACAGTTCGACGGTGGTGTTCAATTGTTATTGAACCTCCACGCTTCTTTGGGCCATGCAAGAAGTGAACTTGAACCCATTGTTCGTGTTACTTGTCTATTATTATATGAAGTTAACAAATGATATTATGATGTAAAATATAATTATTGGATAAGATTTTCCTTTAAACTTGGTCATGGATGCTCAACTAAAGCATGCAAGGCACAATTTCTGCAGAAGTCAATATCAAATTAATGGTAAACACTACTTCCCCGCGGCGCAAGGGCGCTATAAATATGGTAGTCGCGTCGGTTGGCGTTTTCGTAATCTCACTTTAGTTAAAATTACGTTAATGTGCTATCAATGTCAAAATACCTTCAGAAATAATACAAAACAAGACCCATAGGGGGGTCTTGTTTTTTTTATTATTTCTGAAAGAATTTCGACATTTATCCATCTCTTGGTAACTTTACCAAAATTATTACCATTGTTGGTTTTTGTGACGATTTATATTCTTAGCACAGTCACCAATTGATGGAAACACGTGGTTTAAATGTTTGTAATTTAGGCCTTGATGTGCAAAGCCAACTCAAAACTAAGAACCTTGATTGACGGTTGAGCTTCTGGAAATAAAATGCAAACTGCATGCCCACTTTATGTATGGATGTTCAACAACCAGTCGAGATTCAACTAAACACTGCTTGAACTTGCTAAAATATCGAGTTCATTCTAGGTTTACAGTGTATACAAACCTCTAGAATCACCAGAAGACGGCGTTCTAGTACATGGTCTTTTTTTGGATGCCGGCAGATGGGATATGAAAATCTTAAAACTAGTTGATCCCAAGCCTGGTATAGTATACTGAATATTTACTAACATTTATTAACAGTATTACCAATAATGATTCCTACAGTAGATGCGGAATTCCATTGCATACTTATCTTTTTCGTTTGTATACTGATGAATTAGGATACCGATATACCTATGAATTTTGCTATAAATCTAAGTCTTCGTGCCTTTAATTTTATTCCAGAATGTTTTTATTTTCTTGGTTCTAATTATAAGCGTTGTAATTTAATTTAATATATAATGCAGACCTGTAAAAAACAATTTCTAAATATTGGCAATTTGTTTCTAGGCGAAATCAATCCTCCATTCCCCGTCATCCATATGCTCCCCAAAACGGACATGCCCGAGGATGACCCACGTTACGTTTGTCCCCTCTATAAAACTTCCATCAGAGCGGGGGTACTTTCAACCACCGGACACAGCACCAATTTCGTAATAGCGGTACTTTTACCGACGGTGCAAACTCAAAGTTTCTGGATTTTGAAAGGAACCGCACTGTTGACACAAATTACCGACTAGTCTTAAGTATCAACAAAGTATTTTGTCTGTGATGTATTTATTATTTTTACTAGGTTTGATGCATATATTTTTTTAATTGGATTTCAATTAATCAATTTTATCGTTTGTGGAAATTATATAATTTATATGTTGTTAAATATAAAATATATATTTATATAAAAGTGGCAGTTTAAAATATAATATCAGAATATAACTTTTTTAGAAGTGTAGTAATATGTTGTGCAAGCATAATTGCTGTAATCGTCCATAAAGATTTGTTGGCATTCTGGAAACGCACGCTCGGAAATACAACTTACCAATCGACAAACTCGGGTTCGATTTTATAAAAACTGATAATCGTCCATGGAGATTTGTTGCCTAGAAATAGTTTGAATGTGTTTTTATTGTTAAGGCAAATAACAATAAAAATGCATGAAAGCCTATCTCAGGAATAACCGAAACTAATTCTTTTTTAAATAATTAAAATCAAATTTCGGGTAAGCAACAATAAAAACCATCAGATCAATGTACTTATCATGTATAATACCAAAAGTGCTAAAAATTATCGAAAACTCTGAGATAATGGGTGTCGTTTGGAAACTGCATGAGTTTCTTTTCTTTGTTGCCACAAAGTATAGGACAGGAGAGCCATTTCTTGAAACAACCAGGAAAATCAACGAATGCTATTTCCTATAAGCAAAATATGTTTTCTTACAATATGCGAGCGAAATAGTCGTTGAACAGCGTTTGTTTTAATGCTAGACTACTTTCGGCGGTCAAGATGTGATGTACAGGAACTTGAAATTGTTTCTCATAGTTCAAGAATATTTATTGCAAATATGTTTGTTTTCTACTGCTGGTTTAGTGCACTTCAAACGTGCCACAATTAAATTCAAATATATTCCATACATCAATTTTTATCAAGAACAAAAATGTTAGAAAATTATTTAAATAAAATGTAAAGGCTGCAGTATGACGAACGCTCTACCGGATAGAAATGATTGAAACTTGTTTCAAATAAACATTTTCTCGTTTAATTATCACTAATATAAACTGCTATCTTACATAATATTTTCGTATTGAAAATAGTTCAAGAAATAACACGGCTTCTAAATGTGGAAAAACTGTGGGTGTACTTGAGCCCCTTTTTAAACCAAATATCTATATTTTTCTTTAGAAAACCATGTCTTCAAAAATTCGTGAAGGATATTTTTGTTCAAACAATCCAGATTCAAAAATCCCACCTACCTTGACTTCCTATTTTAGGAAGCGATTGATGCTAACGACTGTTGAATATGTAATATCTCCTCTGGAAGGCTCTGTTTATAAAATTTTCTGGAGATCTCTGAATAATCTGTATAACAATCCATAAAATTGAGCATTACAGTAACTTCCGGCAAAACTTCTGGATTTTTTGTTCTGCAATTGGAATACAAACAAATAGACAATATTTCTCGCATAATTGTAAGAAGTAGGTAAGTTCACAAATAATTATTTACCCATTGTATTTCGTTAGTTGCAAAACATAATCTGCTACTAGTTTAACAAATTCTCCATTGATGCTACTATGGAACTGTTTTAGAACAGTATGAACAGCAACTGAGAGAGATACACCATCTATTTGATCGTAGGTCCTTTTACTTAAGCTACCTAAAATATTAAACGTGCAGTCAACAATTTTCCAATTTTACAATAAGTACGGATTAATACAACTTCACTTTAGATATCAAATGAGAGGTTAAGATAAGTTAAGGAGTTTATTGATGCTAAAAGAATATCTACATGCATGTATTCACACAAGTCAAATATATGATAAAGATCAAATATTCCTGAATACCGGACTGAATCAAACAGGTTAGATACAGCAAATATAATACAAGTACAATATACACTTTTTACTGACTATTACTGTGTTCAAGCATTAAACTCAAGATCCAAAGACACCGACATTACAATCTAAAAATTCCCGCACACTGCGAGCGAAACGAAGCGAAGATAAGTTTTCTAAATATCAGCTCCCATACACTTACGCGAAACTAAACGAAAATATAGAAACGAAGATTTAAGAGTATGGGTGCTGATATATAGAAAACTTATCTTCGCTTTGCTTAGTTTCGTTTCGCTCGCAGTGGCCGCCCGCCTTAATAGTTATTTATGATATGTGTTAAAAGTAAATTTTTAAGGCACGCATAAGTGCCTTAAAAATACTTTTAACACAAATATCATACAATATTTTTTTCTACACACGGCAATAAAAAGCAAACAATTAAAAATTAAATGTTTAGAATCTCTTATATCCAGGTAGTTTCTAATAGAATCGTATATTTATATTAAATTATCGAAATTCACTTTTGTCAATAAAAATTAGCAACCATCATTTTTGGCTGATTTGTTTACAGAAAAATTGAAAATTTGAAAGGTCAGTTTTATTAAAACGCTTTTTTGGCAAATCACAACAGCCAGCGCTGTTGTGATTTGCCAAAAATGCAAGAAATACAAGAAATCGATAAAGACATAGAAGAAGCTGCGAACAGAGCCACCTTGGGTTTACTGCCACGAAAATCAAGAATTCAATATAAGATTGCTCATAATAAATTTATAAAATGGTGTGAAAACACAGGCGTTCCTGGAAAGTATTCCGAAAACATATTCCTGGCCTATTGGCAAAGGCAAAGGTATGGAAGTCATCTTCTCTTTGATCCTATTATTCAATGATCAAAGCTATGCTACGTGTAAATAACGACGTAGATATCAGCAAACATTTCAAACTGATTGTCTACTTGAAGCGTCAAGGAGAAGGTTACCAGGCCAAAAAGTCAAAATTTTTCACTAGAGACAAAATTGAATAGTTTCTGACGTGCGCACTGGACGATGAGTACCTTCTGATGAAAGTAGCTACTATTGTAGGAGCATTTGGTGCCTGCCGCAGGGAGGAGCTTTGTCAGTTGACTTGACAACGTGGAAGATATGAAGATTTCATTAGTTATTAAAATATCAGACACCAAAACCAAGGTACCACGAAATTTCACTATCGTTGAAAAATTTTATTTGGATTTTTATCGAAAATATACTGATCTTCGTCCAGCAGATGTCGGCCATCGGCAGCTCTTCCTAAAATATGTAAAAGGTAAATGTACCAGAAATCCCATCGGAATTAATACGTTCGGAAAATTTCCTGCTGCTATAGCAAGATTTGTGCAACTTACAAATTCAACACAACACGCCGTTCCTCTGGGAGCTTACTTGTCGATGCTGGAGCAAATTTGACGACAATTAAGCGGCATGAAGGGTACAGCGTGGATTCCTTGGAAAATAAAAATTCTGCAGCCTTAAGCTGGCCATACACCATGCAGTTTACCGGAAGGCGGGCCTCTCGATTTGCAAACCGGAAGGCAAACTGTATCGTTAGTGGTCATATTGCCCGGAAGGCCGGGCCTGAACTCTCGGCCTCCCAAAAAACAGTCAGAGCTTGATTATTTACCTTCCGGCTAGAATTTTTGCTTGCAAGTCGGAACGTGTATTGTGACGATATTGGTACAGGCCGAGAGTTATCAGGATCCAGTCGTAATTCGTTAATTAGGTGCATATTCGAATTCACTTGTCGATCTATTAACCACTGTTTTACCCATTTCGAACGTTTGCGCTTTATTTTTTGCAATTTTTTAGACAATAAAGCAACTCCTATTAACATAAGATCATTTTCCGAGATCTTGTCTACAACTTTTCGCTTCGCACCACACTAAAAACTGAACAAAACCCTCCGAATAAAACGTAACGTATATGCCTTAGCCGAGAATACAGGCTACCTTCGGGTTTGCGAATCGAAAGTCCTGCCTTCCGGTAAACTGCATCGTGTATGGCGGCCTTTAGATACACACCTCCAGAGGCCACGAAGCAGTTTCACAGCTCAACATGAACAGCCTATCTCAGTTTAGGGTCCAGATATATTCCCAGAAATTTGACATCAACGGGATTTGATGTACGTACCCGATCATGCAAGAAAAACATAATTTTTTAAGTTTTGCTTCGATTTAACCTTAACCTATTAGCAGTGAACCAATCTTCAGGTCTCAATTGAGCCTCCCCAACTCCATCTCGACAATCAGCGACAATTCTAAAATACATTGAGTGGAAGTCAACCGTATGCATATTTATAATATAGAATACAATAGAAAAAACATTTATTATGCAATAAGATACAAGAACAGACGCAGATCGGTAATTATAGTTATTTACCTAACTAGAGCGGAAAGTGATACTTTTCCGCACGCGACTGAAGTTTACCGAACGACGCCAAGCAGAGTTCGGTAAACAGTCGAGTGCGGAAAAGACACGTTCCGCATATGTTAGGTACAATATTTTTTCTACAAGCGTTCTACCTTGGTACTACACACTCACAAAAACACTCAATCAAAATCCGAAAAAAAAAAATAAAATACTTATTTACATTCAAAACCAAAAAGCTATCCTGGCGGAAGTAAAAAAACAGGAATAATTTGGTTGTTACACGACATATTTTTTTATAATAATAGTAGTCGTATGTCTATTGGTCTCTAGGATATTAAAAAATATAGTAAAAATAACTTTTGAAGTCTTCACTCACTTATATTTCATTTGCTTTTTTCTCTGAAATGATGGAAAGTGATGAAGAAAACTAGGCAATTCCCGAATCTATCCTAGCGGAAGCAAAGAAAAGCCAGCTTAGAGTTACTGCCGGAAAAAATCCCGAACAAGATACGAGAAGGAATTTAATGTGTTGTGAAAAAAGAAATGTCAAAGGGTTTAAAGAAGTCCTTTTAGCCTAATTTTCAGAAGCCAGTAAAACTTGTAAGCCATCGACTCTTTGGTCAATATATTCTATGTTGAAGATGGTAATTAGAATACGAAAAAAATGTTGACATTGGAAGATTTCCAAAACTGTCAGCTTACTTGAAACGTCAGAATGTTGGTTTTCGGCCCAAAAAATAAAAAATATTCAGCAAAACTGATATTTCCAAGTTTATTAATGAAGCACCCGATGATATTTATCTTTTAATGAAAGTGGTCACTATATTTGGATTGGCTGGAGCGTGTCGTCATTGACGTATTTATCAACAGATAACATTGATGATAATAGTCCGAGAGGCGACCGTCATAATAGCGTGGTGTCTGAACTGTCAGGATTTTGCATGATAAAATTGTTATTTATGCAACAAGTGTGTAAAGTGACCCTTTTTTTATGAATGGAAAATCCCATGAATAAAAAAAACGGTACTTTACATATGAGTAGCATACGAAATTTTGTCTACTACCGAAAAATATATGAAAAACGAAAATATTATTAAATTACTTTACGCACTAGTGCGTGAAATAAATTATTATACGCACTATTGCGTAAAATATATTATTTGACGCACTGCCATAAATGTCAAAACTATGTCAGATCTACTTTACGCACTAGTGCGTAAAATAACTTATTTTACGCACTGCACATTAAAAAGGCCTATTTTACGAATCTTAGAGAGTGCGTAAAGTGAGTATTTTACGCACGGTAGTAGAAAAAATATTGTTTAGTTGGGCCGAATATGAAACCGCTGGTCGGCCGAGGCTTGCCATGACCAGTAATTAATTATACAGGGACTTTCAAAAAGTTCACATCATATGGAAAACTTTTTTATTATTGATCTCACAGAAAATTCTATTCTCGACAAAAGTTGATGCTTAGAAAAAAACTAATTTCGACGATGCTAAATCAGGGATAAGTTATACAGGGTATTTAAAAAATACAAAAACTAAGGTTAAAAAAACAAAAATTTTGGAATATCGGAAAACTTTCTACAGAAAAAATAAAGCTTTTATTAAGATAAAAATAAAAGTCAAATACCATTTTTTCCAAAAGTGCATCGTTGCTGAAAAAAAATAAGAACAAAATTAAGAAAAAGAGCGTTTTTTTTCAATAATTATCATGAATTTTCTCAGCAACAGTGCATTTTGGAAAAAATGGTATTTGACTTTTATTTTTATCTTAATAAATGCTTTATTTTTTCTGTAGAAAATTTTCCGATATTCCAAATTTTTGTTTTTTTAACCTTAATTTTTGTATTTTTTAAGTACCCTGTATAACTTATCCTTAATTTAGAATCGTCAAAATTAGTTTTTTTCTAAGCTACAACTTTTGTCAAGAACAGAATTTTCTGTGAAATCAATAATAAAAAAGTTTCCTATATGATGCGAACTTTTTGAAAGACCCTGTATAATTAATTACTGGTCAAGGCCAGCCTCGGCCGACCAACGGTCTTTTATTCGGCTCAACTAAACAATATTTTTTATCATGCAAAATCCTGACAGTTCAGACACCACACTATTATGACGGTCGCCTCTCGGACTATAAGGGCAACTTACTAGTAATCAAAATTTCCAACACAAAAACTTATTCAAGTCGAACCTTTGTTATATCTAATGACTTAAAAAATGGTATGTACCTAGACTATATAAAAGATATTCTCAATTACGTCCTTTAACCACACCACACAGAAGATTTTTTGTTAAATATATTCATGGCAAATGCACTACGCAATGTGTTGGTATTAATATGATTGGCAAGATCTTCGGAGATTGCTGTGTTCTTGCGTCTACCTAATCCTGAAGAATATACAGGACACAGCTTCAGGCGATCCTCAACGGCCATGCTTGCCTATTCAGGCGCGAATATTAATATATATTAATTAAAAATATTAAAAGGCACGGAGGAGGGAAATCCAGTAGAGTAGCAGAAGGGTACATAGAGGAATCGATTGAAAACAAAAAACAAACATCAAATACAATTTTGGCATTATCAGAAGCAAGCAGCTACATGCTAAATACCAATACCATTAATAATGCCGAAGAATCTCATTCAAGTTCATTAATGGGAGATACAAATAATGAAAGAACATGCCTTAGTTCGCAGTCAACGTGGGACCTTTTTGCATTGGCAATAAGTTTACAAAATGCAAACCATTGTATTTTCAATATAAATGTAAATAATAAGTAATTTTGTACATTATAATCACGTTATTTGTTATTATTTATTTTTCATTAAAAAATGCAAATAAAATGTAAATGAGTGGACTTAAATTTTTTTTTCGCACGAAAATACTTTCCGCACTGTTGAGCGTGCGGAAAGTATTTGCGTGCGGTAAAGTGCAACTTTCCGCACAGTCGTGCGTGCGGAAAGTGTGTACTTTACGCACGCTTGTAGATAAATTTCATTACCAATAGATTGACAGTCACTGAAAGCTAAATCTAATAGCAGTAATAAATCGTTCATGCAAATACATTTCACTAAGCACAGGATATAAAAGGTGGCAGACAAGTTATACATATTTACAATATATACATAAGATATCAGAATTTAGCAACTCTATGGCCTGGAAGGAAAATGAATCTCCAAACTCAGATGTTGGTTCAAGCCATTAAACATAATTATTATGTCCTTCTCTAAAATAAGCACAACGTTGCCACTTCTAACAAGTTGGCGGATTGTCTTTCAACTAACTAAATTTATCAAACATTAAACTTCATTTGAAGCCGGCTTTGCAATGGTTTCCTGCTCTACATCGGAGAAGCACGTGCCTGTCGAATATTGCATAATATGCATTGCAACTCAAACATGACCCATTATAGTTTTAACACTCCCATGGTTCTGTAAATGTAAATACTAATTTTTTTATGTAAAAACGATCGTTTAATGTTATACGAATTAAAACCTATTATTTTTGCAAAAAAAACCATCAAACCCATGAGAAAAGAATGTCACAAAGAATGCAGTAAGTAACAATATAAATCAAAATTTAAAATATTTTTTATTACGCATGCATCATAATCAACGATTATCGCACGCTGCAGCGTGCTTAAAATGATGTTTATGATGCGCCTACTTTTTTAAAGGTGGCTATAGAAACGTTTGAGTATGTCAAAGGTGACAGATTAATATATTCGTCAATATATCCCTTAAGTTTAATATTTAAAACATCTTTGAGATTATGATGCATTCGTAATAAAAAATAGCGTATGATATACGTGTATAAGAGGCCTTTAAAGCCCTTGCGACTTACAAAACACTCCGCTACGCGTCGTGTTTTGAAATATGTCGCGCGTGCTGTAAAGGCCGTCTTATACCCTTATATCATAATATACTATTAACTTCAATAATAACAGATTCAAATATGTATACATTCATAGAAACATTGAAAATATACCACTTTCACTCTTTTTTTTCATATTACAAAGTACTAATCTATATTTATGTATCATGCACTTAATAAGTCATCGAATTTTCTCTTTTCCTTCCACCACAATAATAATTGTTGTCCATTGTATATTTCTACAGGCATACCTACATGTTTTCCATACAAAATTATAAAGTAGGTACACATACTCTTACCTAAATTTTGAGGTAAAAACATTAATTTGATATGAGCCAAGACGAAAACGAACAGCGTGATCGCGTAGTCACTATTATTCTTTGGCATTATATAAATTTTGCTAAAGGGTTCGTTAAGGCCGGCGTAGTTAAAATATTCCGAAATCTTTTGCATGAACTCTTCGGAGGGTTGAGCTTTGTCTTGTTTAGAGTCCAGCAGCAGAGACCTGAAATTAAAACCGTTTTCCCTATAATACTACACAAAACCTAATTAATTTCAATCTATACTAGCCATACATAAAATAATGGGGTTATTTTACTAGCATAAATTTACACCTACTTACTTATTCAGCGACCTTAATGAAGACTCCAAATTTTTAGCGTTGAATCTGCAAGACTTATTTAGATGAAAGGCGATCAAGTTTCTCAGTAGCTGCAGTTGTCCAACTAACAAAATTTTATCCAGAAATTCCGTCCATATTTTCGTCGTTCGGTTGACGAACATCTGGTACATTTTTAGCGGATTTGACCAATCCCCTGCCCTTTGTTTTATATCGTTTTGAATGGTGGCTATTACGTTGGTCCACAAATTGGTTTTTATATTCTTATTTTCCAAATATGCTAAAAATTATCAAACATGAGATTCTTGCATGATATACACACGAGATCACGCATTGGGCTCGAGTGCCCTTAAAAAATTACCTGTATATCATACATATGCCATGTATATAATATACATATATAATTTTTATTTTTATAGTTTATATTTTAACTTAGGCACTGGCTGCAATGTGATGAGCGGTGGCAAATTAACATATTTTTAAAAGACATTTGGCAGGGTAGATCATAATCTGTAAGCGGCATTAAAATCTGGAAATGAGATCCAGAATCAACAATTTCACATCTAGGAATTGTATTCTCCAGTCCATTTTGAGATTCTTAAACTTGACGTTGAAATAATGAAATTTGATATTTGCTGATGAAGTAAAGTAAGACAGCCATGCGATGGTGGGTTTTTCTTTATTCTAATAATTTTTGCCAAAATCAACAGATAACTTACACATTATCCGTTGCATAGCAGTTATAATCATAAAAGAAAACAGCCTATCCAGTCCCACCAATCCCGTTATTTCTACGGCATGGGCTATCGAAGCAATAGTTTCCTTATTGAATATTGGTTTGTGAGCTTTTATGTCGTACCAGGTTGAAGTTGTCGACAAATACACTGCAGATCTGGAAACGACAAAACCGATAGAAAAAAAGACAACTTTTGAAAATAAATGGAAACATGTTTTAAATGAAAACAGTCTTATTAAAAGTAAGTAAAAAGAATACTAAAATATTTAAAATCGTAAAATTTCCATATCTCTAAGATGTAGATGTAAGGAAAACAAGCATATCTACAAATTTTTAACAAAACCCCTCTACCATTTGAAACGGGAAACTTAGTTTAACAATTAGTTACCTATGTTATTGTTTCGACTAGTAATACCTTGGATCAGTTATCTTAATAACTTCTCTCGCCAGTCGTCCGATGAAATTTTCGCTCTCATCGAGCGGAGGATAAATCGGAATCGGAACGTATCTGCTCTGATAGACGCTCTGCCAGGGATAAATCTTATTTCTTAGGAATCCGTTGCATTCCTGCTCGACGTTGTAGTTTACGATTCTCGTCACTTCTTCTTGCCATATTTTTAAACCGTTAATGTTAATGTAATCCTGGAAAAAGCTGTATCTATTAAATACATATGAGTGAAGGGTATATGAGTTCATTGAACTTCAAATAATGTTATTTAAACAATAAAAAGGAAACGAAGTCAAAGTACTTATGCCAGATTTTCACAAAAATTAAGATATCTCCATCCCCAAGAAGACCGCAAGTAACTGACTAAGTATTGGTATCTATCTATCTAGATAGGAAAAAAATATATTTTATTTATTTAGAAATTAATTTGAGAGTTTTGAATAAACACTTTTCATTATTTCTCCTTGGGATCCCTTTTGCCTAAAATTGTTTTGAAAATCCGATTCAAACTAGTACCTGAATGTACTCAAAAGATCTCTTGTAACCATCCATAATAAGCCCTAAACTCTTGAGTTTTATTTCTAGTTCATCCTGTTTAGGCTTGGCGCTGAATTTGAATTCATTATGTAATGCTTTGGAGATATATTGTACCAACTCCTTTCTTATCCCGTCTTCCAGCAGCTGTTTCGGGTCCAAACATATCACCCCAACCAAGGTACTTTTCATCATGCGCATTCCTTAAAAAGAATGAATCTTATTACTAAGCATAGTATACATAAAAATAGGCTTTCTTATGAAGAGTCCATCAAACTAAAATTAGGGCTCGACGCAAGGACAACAATAACTATATTAGTTCTGTTTCATGCAATAATTTAGAATGATTGACAGAACGCTTTAGGGAAGAAGCACGCTTTTTCATGTACTTTTCAACTTGCAGGTTGTGACATTGGAACCACTCAGGTTTCATCCTAATAGATGTTAACGTATTTGCAGTTGTTGAAATAGACTTTTGCAAGCGTAAGTGATCTTACGTCATCATATAACTAAATATATTCTGGCAACAACCAACAATAAGAATAGGAAAGTCAACCATCAAAGTATAAAGGCTGTGTATATATTTAGCACCCTATGGTTAACAGCAGCAACACAACTGTCAATAAGTCTAGTGAAGATTACTATGGACGTTTCAGAACTATCCCCACATTTGCCCAGAATAAGACACCATTTGCTTCTTTTTTTAGTATAAATATGCATGATAATAGAACTTGGATACGACACTGAAATAAATATATATTTTTTTATAGTTTATGGCTTTGCATCGAGTGCATTTAGCCACTACAATAACTTAAATTTAAAACTCAAATGAAACATTCCATCATTCATACCAAATATATCACCAAAATAAAAATTGAGGAGAGACAAAATTATAGGATAGAACTGGGACACACGCTTCACGCCATAGGGGTTCTAGGCGACTTTATAAGTAACAAACAAAGAGATGTACCAATCGGTAAAATGGGACAGGGAGCATAGGGTAAGACAAAAGGTACTCAGTTTTCTAAAGCTTTCGCTCTACCATTCTCACAAACCTAACCAATAAGTTGTGAATTATTTTGTCTTGCTTAGACAAAGTCATCAGGTTGCATGCGTTGATGGGTAGCTTATTTAGTTCTGCTAGTTTTTCCAACAAAAAAAAGGATGCACGCTGATTACATAGGCAACTAAAAAGCCAATGATTTAGATCATCTACACTTGAGTTGTCACAGGAGCACAAAGGACTGTCAGCCAAATTCATTTTGTTTAATAGATATCTAACATTGCCATGTCCGAAGATTAGTCTTATAAATGTAGTGTAGTGACATCGATTTAAATTGGTTTCTTGTAGACTGGGATTAGAAACGAGACGTCTATTGGTTCTGGTATAGAAGTTCGGATTATTGACAGCATACTCTGCATATTTAACTTTCCATTTATTCTTGTCTTCATTTTTCAACTGTGAAATAGCATCATAATATTGTAGACCAAATATTGTAATGTCTTTGCTAATGGCTTCCTTAGCAAGGTTGTCCACTATATTATTTCCTAGGACGCCGGCGTGCCCTTTGATCCAAAAGAAGGATACTTTAATATTATAATGTGCCAGTAATACTAGTTTTTGAAAGATGTCAAAAATTAGAGGATTTTTATAAAGGTTTTTAGTTTTGTTATTCATTGCCTGAATACAGGACATGGAATCGGTGAATATCAGAAAGTGCGATGAAGTTTTATTCAGAATTATGTAGTCAAGTGCCTGTATAATCGCATAAGCCTCCGCACCGAAAATGGAGGAATTGGAATTTACTCTAAAGGATTCTCCATAATTATTGTCTTTAATATAAAATGCACACCCAACCCCTTCTGGAGTCTTTGATCCATCCCCGTGTATACAGAGATGGCGTCTTGTATCTTGTTTGTGATATTACTGATTATATTGTTATTCATTTCATGGCTTTCTGTATACTGAGGAAAGAACGTGTCTGTGTTAAACAAGATATTGTTAAATTTGCCAGTAAAAAAGGGGAGCTTGGGGTACTTAACAACTTCTCGAAATTTAGTAGTCTCAATGAGACCATCAGCTAGAGGTGGTGAGCTTTTGTGCATCCAGTAGCTATTTGTTCGATTGTCTAGTGATACCTGGTAGATTTTGTCAATAAAAAAATCGTTTTGTACAAAGATGTTTTAACAATGAATGTCTCAGCAAGATGAAGTCTTCTCAAAGATAGAGGTAGTTCACCAGACTCTGCTAAAAGTGCATTTGTTGGAGTAGAGGAAAGGGCCCCAGTAATAATTCGTAGAGCCTTGTACTGTAGACGATCGATTTTTAAAAGCCTAGATTTAGTGGCTGATCCATAAAAAATTGATCCAAAGTTGATAAGGGCTCTAACATATGCTCTATAAAAGATTATAAGATATACCTTTTGGGGTCGGCTCCCCAATACCGTCCGGTGACGATCTTCAAAAGGTTAAGACTTTTTTCGACCTTGCCAATAATCCTATTGATATGATGCCAGTTTTTGATCCAGTACGACGCCTAAATACCTAAAATTATTTTTCCAAGCGATTTCCGCATTCCCTAATTGTATGGTTTCCCGATATGCGAGTCTGTGCCTAGTGAAGACTGTGACTGCAGATGTTGATGCGGACAGTTCTAAGCCACTGTCAAAGAAATACGCTTGACACCGGTCCATAATAAGGCTAAGAGTTTGTATACATTCTTCAAGTTTTTTTTTTGTAGTGTACAGGCAAAAATCATCTGCGTATTGAAGGATACTAACTTCGGGAAACAATGTAAAGAAATCGGCGGTATAAAGGTTAAAACGAAATGGACTCAAAACAGAGCCCTGAGGAAGTCCCATGTTTGCAACTCGTAGGTCCAATTAGTTTATTGTTTAGACGAAGAAACACCACTCTATTACTAAAAGTTTTAAGAACATTAACGGGCGAAAAATCTAGGGATATTAAATGCTATCATTTTATTAATGAGAATAGAAGTATCAACGTTGTCATAAGCACTGGAAATATCCAGAAACAGAGCAGACAAATATTCGTTATTCGCATAGCAATTTTGGATATCCAATGTTAGATGAGCAATGCAGTCAGTTACACCATTACCTCTTCGAAAACCCAATTGACCTCTAGGTAGTACACCAGAATTGTCCGACCACCATTCAAGACGGGTCTTGATATTCTTTCAAATGTTTTGAAAATGCATGACATCAAAGAGATTGGTCTGAATTCGTTAGGTTTACCGTATTTGTTAATAGGTATAGCAATGACGTACATTCGTGACCATTTCTGAGAATTTTGGTGAACGCCAAACAGAGTATTTTTTGCATTAACAGGTAGGTTTTGTATCATATTCAAATTCTTTATTCATGTTAGTACAATAAAAATGCTTACACACGTCAAGATATAAAAATCCAAATAGAATGCTGGTCAGATTAATTAATTAATATAAAATCATTATAAGGCAGTATACCTATTAAATGTTTATAAAATACTATAAAATACAATATAATGCACATGACAAAATGCTATAATACTACCGCACTCATCTCAGATGTCATTATTTCTAAAACTATGGGACATATACTCATTAACACTATAGAATACATTCCCGATTAAAATTTCCTTAACTCTACGTTTAAAATTTTTAAAATCAAGTCCCTTGACACTTTCAGGAAGCAAATTATAGAACTTACTTGCCCAGTAACCTGTGCCAGTCTGATACCTTTTTAGCCTCCAGTATGCTGGAATAATGTCACCCTTGTGTCTGGTATTGTAGTAATGTACAAGCTCGTGGGAAGGGAAGCTGTTCAGATTGGTCTTTATGTAACAAACAGCATCCAAGATAAATTGGGACGGCAAGGTAAGGATCCTAAGGTCGCTAAACGCTTGTCTGCAATCGTCCCGGTAACCTAGCCCAAACGAAAATCTCACTGCGCGCCTCTGCAGTCTGAATGGTCGGTATGTCTCCGCAGAATGGCCCCAAGCAAGTATTGCATATGAAACATGAGAGTGGAACAAGGAAAAATATGCGACCTTCATGACATCCCGTGATACACAATCTCCCAGATTTCGCAGTGCAAATAATGCTCTACTCAGCCTAGTGCACAAACTATCAATGTGCGGTCCCCACTGCAGTTTCAGGTCCATCCGGACATCAAGAAACCCAACCTCCTCAACATCCCCGCCCACATCCCCAACATTCCTCAATGAAAACACCACCTGCTGTGTTTTATTTACATTAAGAAGCAATTTATTCATCCTGAACCACTCCTCAGCCCTCTCCCGTGCGCCCAAGGCACCCTCCAGCGCCCACTCAAGAGTACTTGAAGAGAAACATTCCCTGAGGGACCCCAATGTTAGTTACTCTCTTTGCTGACACCACCCCAGATACCCTCACCCTTTGTCTCCTGTTTAACAGGTAAGACTGCATTAGATTGACACTCTCAGGACTAAAGTTGCAATTCTCAAGTTTCTTCAGGAGGATGCCGTGGTCAACACAGTCGAAGGCCTTGCTGAGATCGCACAACAGGACAGTATTTAACTCGCACCTGTGAAAGGAATCAATGATGTGTGAGACAAGGTCCAAAATAGCTAATACAGTGTTTTTGCCCCTTCTGAAGCCAAATTGACATTCAGAAAAGTATCTTTACTTGATTTAATATTAATGTTAAAATCAGTGACTGATATGCTCTCGCTTAAAGGATGGTTGTTTTTGATGTCCCGCAAAGTGATTGGGCACAGAATCTGGCGTTAATTTTTTTTTTTAATTTCAGCTGCTTCTTCAGTTAAATTATTGGTTAAGTTGATGGACAAACCTTTACTTATGGAATTTACTCTCTTCCATATTAATGAAGGATTGGTTTGGGAACTTGAACTTTGACAAAACTTTGGCCAGCTATTTCTGGCTTTTTGTTTAAAAAGGCGTTTTGACTGCGCAGTGGTATTTTTACATTGTAGAAAATTGTTTAAATTGTTATGTTTTCTATAGTTTTTAAAGGCTTTAGAACGTTCTGAAGCTATTTGTGAGCATTCAGCGTCCCACCATGGAGGAGAATATCTCTTGTTAGAGGAAATGTTAATTTTTTTAAATATCAAATCAGCTGTCTCAGTAATTGCATCTATAACTTGTTCCAATAAAAAAATAGCATTGTTATCAATATTTATATGGGCTAGCTTATTATCAATTACAGTTTCATATAGGTTCCAGTTAGGAATTTTTAGAGACCACTTATAAATATCAGAATTTTCATAATTATAGGTATCTTTGTTAATTTCAATCATATCAGGAAGATGATCAGAACCGTAAGTGTCTTTTGCGATTTATTTAGTAAGTTTGATGATATTATTGTAATATCGAGTGCAGATGCACCATTAAAACAGTGTCTGGTAGCTGTGCCATCATTTCGTACAATGAGGTTTGGTGATTGGTCAATGGCCTCTAATAATTTTATGCCAGCTAAACTATTATATGTGGAACACCATAGGCTGTTAAAATCACCCCCAATACCACAGCTTTGAGATACCCTATTAAATATTTCCAAATATTCATTACAGGTTACGTTGACATTGGGAGGGCGATACAAGGAGACGAAGGAAACAACCTCTCTCCCTATAAAAACCTCAATGCCACAGGCTTCCAGAGATTTGTTAGTGCGTTGGTCAAAATTAATAACTTTGTATGCCAAGTTATTTCTAACAATAATGGCAACGCCGCCCTTACCATCGGCCCTATCCTTACGTGTTATGTTATAACTTTAGAGACGAATAGTGTAACTATGTTTATACCATGTTTCACATAATAAACAGATATCGAAGTGTGTTTTTTCACATAAATTTTCAAGAAATTTGTGATTCGCGAATGCCGATCTGGCATTCCACTGAACGATATTAAGATTGGCGTTGAATGTTATTAGTGTTAAAAATGTCTGTAACCAAATTATTAAGAACATTTTGCAGATTTTGATCAGAAACCACATTTTTTAAGTATGTGTTGGAGACGCTAGACGATTTAAATGTTGAAGAAACATGTTTGGTGAGCTCGCTTACTAATTGATATTTAATATCTTCATAAGATCGATTTTGAGGACTTAAGGAAGTACCGGAAAAAAACCAGTGATAATCCCTTTTATTTTGAGTAAAATGTGACTGTTGTTGGTTAATTCTACGTTTCTTACTTGGATTACCATCATTGAAGGATTCCTGTGTATAGGTTTTTGTAGGCTGCATAGGATTATTTTTTTTACAGGTAGGCTCCGGAAATTCCGTGTTAGAGGTAAGTAATGGCGCAAATCTATTCTTAGAAACCAAACTGGCATATGATGGGCTAACTACAGCTTTTTCCGCTTCTTTAAAAGGAATATTTACTTGAGCCATACACTACTTTATACGTTTTTGTTTCGAGAACATCGGACAGCTTTTATCAAGATTTGAATGGCCTACTGTCTTACAATGAACGCACGTTTTAACACAATCATTACAAGGTTCATCATCGATATCTTTAACGATTCCGCAGATTTTACATCGTGCTTTAGCTTTACATTGATTCGACGTGTGCCCAAATCTAAGACAAGAAAAACACTACATAACTGGTGTATAGTATGTATCAACGGAGCATCCTTAACTTTCCGAAAAAAAAAAACAATATGGGGAAGTTCTACTTTAGCAAATGTGATTTTTAACCATCTGTCTCGGAACGCGAATAAATTCAGCGTCATTTTCTTTATTTTTAACTCTGCGATACATTCTTTCAATACTAAGGACGTCGATAGGTGATTTAATCATTAGTAATAATTGATCTTCTGTGTAATTAGTATCAATGCCACGAACAATGCCTCTTATCTGAGTCAAATTTAAGGGAATATAAGCGACTAAATCATGCTTATCAAAAAACTGGCTAGCAACAATTTTATTAGCGGCGTTGGCACTATTTACTTCAATTTTAATTAAATTTCTTCCTACAGGATAAAGTTCAATAATACATATTTTTTTCATCCCCAGCTCTAATAACATTTCACTTAATTTCATGGGATGCACACGTTTCATCCCCAGCTCTAATAACATTTCACTTAATTTCATGGGATGCACACGCCCCACGTTAAGGTATTTGTGTTCAACAAAAATATTAAACGGACCTGGACTATCATTCGCAAATCTATTGTTAACATTAATTCTTTTGATCCTATCTGATAAAAGTTTTTCGCCTGTGTTTTGGTCTGGTTTACTACTCATTTCGACATCCTATGTTATATTTACCCAATCAGGTGGCCTTCCGCCACCGGATTCGACCTTGTCGATCCCAGTCATATTTCTGAAGGCATCGAGGGGTTTAATTAATAATATGAATCTACTCACAATAAGCTAGAGCTATTTTATTTTTAATATCCAAATAAAACCTAAGTATGAATATTATTCACAATGGGCCGAAAAAAAAGCAAATTCCGATAAACTGATAAGTCACCGTGAGAGAACCGATAAACCGCTCGATGTACACCTGTAGGTCTTTCGAACCGAACTGACTGAAATAAATAGTATTTAAAATTAACTAAAACCATAATACTGATTAAACAATAGCTAAATGAACTAACGGAGGTTGGACATTTTGGAAGAGTATATCTCCAATACTTTTTAATGTGCCTGTTTTGTTATTTGTAATCTGTCTGTGCATTGAATGTTATATTATAGATATTTAATAGTTAATCTATTTTCTATACTATAGGTAGATCATTCGCGTTGAAAGCAGAAAATAAAAGTATAAAATATGTCTTGGCATACCTTGGCTGAAAATTGAAATAGAATGCGTCAACTCCGCCAACTCGAACCTCTCGTTCAACTGAGCGAAATCTTTCAACTTATCCTTGTCCACCCTAGTAGGCAACTCCTTAATGACACCAGTCTGCATTGCTATAATGCGTGCCAATTTTTCAAACATGGTGTTTGGAATTATTTGCAGCACTTTCCGCACGTAAATTTCCAATTCCTTGCTGTAGTATTCGGATACGGAGATCAGGTCTTCACTGTGCGCTTGATTGATGCGTAACAGCGGCAGTTCCAGGGCTGAAGCCAGCTTGAAATCAAATTCAAATCCATATTATCATTTGAAATTAAATAGTTATACAGCATACAGGCTATGTATTTGTATACCGTAATCGAAATGAATTCAGCTAATTGGTTTTATGATCTATGTTCTGATTTCTTTTAGAAGGGATAGTCAAATTTAGAGCTCCAGCTTACGTAACGTTTGGAAATATTAAATTGACTAAGTATAAATGACAGGAGATGCATATTTTCAACGTTAGAAAAAATTATCCAAGAAAACTGATATTGCTATGTCATAATTCACTGCAACCACTACAAAAACCATTATTATTCCTCCGTACGATCCCGTCGATAGAAGAGAGGCTGGAGATTACTTTTTTAAACTTGAGAAAGAATTTTCGAAAATTAAACGAGATATTGGTCTCAGCAAAATAAAAAAAGATAATTTATTTAAATCAGAAAATATCTTATAATACAAGCAAAAATTAAAGATATGCTCAATGGAGTACGATTTATTCTAAACATTACATGTTCAACAAACAACTTTGAGGATGGTGGGGAGACCTATGTTCAAGATTGGACAAGTAAAAGCTGATAACATATCTAGCAGCTTATAATCCCCTGCTAAACTAAAATCAACTTGGAATTGAGATAATTGAATCGGTCATTTGAGAAACAACATAAGTCACTGTTTGGCCGAAAACGAGATATTAGCAATTTCGTAATCTATACATGTAAACACCTATTCCAGCGAAAAACCACATAAGTCAGACTATACGTTATTCGTTAATGTACGGTAAAAATATTTCATTCATTTGAGAAATAACATAAGTCATTCGACTTATGTTGTTTCTCAAATGAAGTCAAAGCTGGCGCCAAAAGTGACGTCAATAGGAAACGTGAGCTGGTACTAGACCGAACACGAGACAGCTCAGATTTAGGCGAAAATAAGGACTCGGGGGGGTTTTCGGGGTCGGGAAAAACGAATTTTGATATAAAAAAAACTGTAGAACCTAGGGGGCAGGCTCCGCGAAAAAAAAAACGATTTTACAGGTAGAAATCGACGAAAGTCGGTGTGGTGGGTCGGACGGGTACCGTTTACACGGAACCTAGGGGCCCCTATTTAGTGTGAAGTTACGTCGAGGGTAGTAGTATTATTAAAGAGCATTGTGAGACATGTTAGAGGGATATTTGGGAGAGTGGAGTTAAGTCGAGCGTAGTAGTATTAATATAAGTGCGTTATGAGACATGTTAGAGGGGTAATTGGGAGTGTGGAGTCACGTAGAGCGTAGTACTATTATTAAAGAGTGTTGTGAGACTAGTTAGAGGGGTATTTGGGAGTGTGGAGTTACGTCGAGCGTAGTACTATTATTAAAGAGCGTTATGAGACATGTTAGAGGGGTATTTGGAAGAATGGTTACGTCGAGCGTAGTAGTTATGTTCCTCTAAATATATCTTGTTTCTAATAAAACGTAGTTTAATTAATTTCTAACCACAACTGCAACATAATTAGCCAAAAAAAATTAAAAGCGTCGTTAATTTGAGAAACAACATAAGTCATCGACATTCAAATTTTTTTTCCTGCTTCAAATGACAGTTTATAAAAAAAATCCCTGTTAACACCTATTTCGATCATTACCGCAGATTGAAGGAAAAATCGTGAGTTATGTAGTTAACCAGGGGCATATTCTATAATGTTTTATCTAGTTTCTGAAAATTTTGCACAAGCTGACTTATGTTGTTTCTCAAATGACCGATTCAATTATTGTCAATGCAATTATATGGTAAGACAGTTAGGTGGTTGATTTGTGAAATTGAATGAGAAACCTTGTGTTTCAACATCACAAGTACCTCTTCAATTGTAGCAAAGGCATTTTATTAGTGGGCATATATTTATTAATCGAGCCATTACCTTAAGAAAAACGGCACGAAGCTTGATGACCAGCTTTGGTTCTTTTTTTATCCCATTTTGCATAATATTTGTGTAGAAGTCTATAAGTTCCCAAGCGTAACTGATATCCCCTATGATTTGCAGATTGATCAGCACATCTTCTTTTATGTTCATCGTTAGAATCATTTGGTGCAGATCCCTACGGATTTCTGATAAAAATTGAACTACCTACAAAAAATTTACGAAAATTATTCAAGACAAACTAATCTAAAATACATGATGTATTTGAAATTGATTTATGAGGTTACTGAATGAATTGTGCCCCTTAAATAATTGAGGACGTTTACATTTCCTAAATAGTTTCGATTTAACTTTACAATTTTCCTATCCATTGCACTGAATGTGAATTGAGGAATCATTGTAGATGCTGATATCCCTGAAAATCCAGAATGATGTAAGGAATCAGCATAAGCTATCACTACTCTTAATTATTTGGTTACAAACAATAGCTACAGTTCTCATGTGTCAGAAATATTTGATGCAACTGCATGATCTTATTTACCTGCATATGATTATCCAACTGATGGTATTCCTGCACTTCCTCCAACGCTTGAATAAGCTGCACTAGTTTTCTAGAGGACCCCGTATCTTCTCCTGTCAAACTCTCGACTTGTTTAGCGATTTCCTGAAACCACCGTTCCAAATCTGTGTTTTTCTTGATCCTGGTCAACGGCTTCATGCCGCTAAACACTTCGGACAGTTCTACCAGGCTTTTGCGGCTATTCTCTTTTAAGTCTTCCCATTTAATGTCTTTTTCGGACATCAAATTCCGAAACAAATCTTTTGATACCAGCTCCAGTTGCGCAGTATTTAAAAGGAGCTTGAATAAATAGGATTGCTCGCAGTTCGATTCTGCGATTACCAAGTCTCTGAGTTGTTTTAGCCGTTTGGTCTTGTCCGCGGTGCCTATAATTAAAATAAAAAATTAAATAAATTAAATGAAATAAAATACCACCATGATTAATTACACGAAATTTTAAAGACTTTAAAATCAGATGTTTTTTAACTATAGATACTCATAACTGGCAGAGAATATAACATATAACTAAATGAAAATATATAAATAAATACAAGTATTACCTGGTTTTAATACAGTGTGCAAAACTAGCCATCTCAGGGCAACATTGCAGTCCCTCAATGTATTTACGATGCCATTTATGTCCTTCAGAATGGTGTCCTTGGTGATGTTGCCTTCTTTGAGAAGGCTATTAGTGACTTTTAGTAATTCAGGCACTCTTTGTCCGTAGTTAATAGATAAATTTTTCAGATTCCCTAGCTGCAATGTGTTGTTCAGGGCTTGTTTGGCTGCTTTGAAATTCTCCCAACTTTCAGCGAGATTGACGATGAATCTGCAATTTAAAAGGAACTTTACCTTTATGTTACTTACCTGAGAACAGTGTTTATACTAACGTAATAAGCTCTGACACTTAACATTTTAACTTAACTTGCCATGCTGATTCTTACTAATTTGACTCAAAATTTCAAACCTCTCTGATAAATTCTTACCCCATATAGATTGAAATTATCCAGTTATCAGGAAAGTATTTATCCACTACCTCTCTCATGACGGCCGACTCTGAATGCAGAATGCTCGAAGAGAAAAAGAGGCACACATACAACATAGAGGCTTGTGTGGCCAGTGCCGTACTTCTGTGTTTGGGCAACGGGTAGACTAATGTTTGGGAATATATGTCATCTGAACGCAGCCTCCCTATTACCATTTCTATGTACGTTGAGTTTAGAGATACCCTTCTAAAATTTGAGATACACAGATACTAAATACAACACAAACTAAATATATAATATATAATTCCATAATAAAAAAAAATCGACAATATGTAAACAAATATAAATAAGTCACACTAGCTTAAATTAATAATAATAATAATAATAATAATAATAATAATAATAATAATAATAATAATA
>MU184106.1:0-12778 GCA_016904865.1 Pissodes strobi | reverse complement strand
TAATAATAATAATAATAATAATAATAATAATAATAATAATAATAATAGTATTCAGGTTTATAAAGTCTCACCTGAAATAGTCCTCAGGATAATTTTGAGGCCTCCTAGCCGTGTTAAGACCTGTATCCATAAGCAATTTACAAACTTCGTCAAAACAACTTTGAGTGTCACTTCTTTGAGGTGTGTATCTGTTATAAGATACCAGCAATCTCTCTCTAAATGGCCCGTCTATGTAAGCGTCTACCATGATCAACATTAAGCCATAGAGGAAAAGAGCTTCACACTACAAAAGAGCAACTTTCATTTTATGCTTGCATTTAAGACACATATTTTAATAACATTCTATTCTTTACTAGATTTGTTCAAAACATTAAAACAAAGGTACATATTTAACATAAAGACTAAGTGATATATCAAAGAACATCGTTCATCTTAAGGCGGGTCGCACACTGGAGCAACGGGCTATAAGCAACAAGCAACTGGCGATAGGCAAAGGAAAATAATATTGTACGTGTGTCTCACATTGAAGCAACAGAAAACAGTGACGATCTTTTGTGAATAATGTCGGACAGTGACAGTGATGACGATGTTTTACTATTTTGGTGGTATCTACGTCGAAAAAGCAAAAAACAAAGACCCTGGATTCACCCTTCATTTGTGGAACTGATGTGCCATAGTGCAGCCATATGGATAAAAGAACTGGAGCAACATCCAGTTAAATTTCAAAATTGTTACCGCTCATTTGCAATTGCAGCCCATGCCCTTTCTTTCATCTCCCTTTTGTTATAATCTTGACGATTATAATCATAAATACCTGGGGATTTTTCGACGATTTCGACTAATTTAATATTCGAGATAGAATCATCTGCCAATTTTCGAATCTTATCGCCTGAATGTACGCCGATAATGAAATGATCAACATGCAGGTTGCCGGCAATATAAATCGCCGGAATAGAGCAACTTGTTCGGACAGGCAATATCGCATCACCTCAGTGTGCGAGACCACATTTGATCTGCAGTATCGTGCCAATAGGTGATAATATCGCGTATTGCTAGTTGCGTGTTGCTTATTGCCCGTTGCTCCAGTGTGCGACCCGCCTAAGTGTGACATTCTGTATGTTATTTATACATAGGTACTCAAAAAAATAATACACAATTTTACCAAGTTCAGGAGTGGGTTTGGGAACCACGCCTAGACATTTCAAAATGTTTTTTTTAAGATAGTTGAGATGATCCCTTGAAGATGAAACGTCGGATTCCAAACTGGATACCACCATTGGATAAAGCAGAAAAAATGGCAATGCCAAAGTGCAATTTAATTTGACATACCTGTTTAAATAAGCTCAGGAAAAAAATAAAACAATTTTTCAATATTTCGGTTTTTTCCAAATACCTCCGGAAATACTCGGAATTTAAAAACTTTCTAAACAGCCTATTGTTAGGCACTTAAATGCGCAATTTTACTCTAATTTGACCAATTTTGTATCTTTTACGGTTTTCCAGTTCCACAAAAACAGAGTAGAATTCAAGCCATCCTCTACATTAAAGAGCAGGACATTGCATCGATCAGATTGAACATGCTGAACTGGTGATTTTTTTGATTTACAGGTTGAAAAATCTACTTTAAGCGTACGTGCCAGCCAACCCATAGCTATTTTCATGAAATCAATCTCAGATTCGTAAAAGTCTCGTGATATCTACTATAAAAAAGTTATATAGCAATTTTCCGTACGAGAGCGGGAAATGCGAGAAAATCGAATTTAAAAACTTTCTAAACGGCACACTGTTAGGCACCTAAATGCGCAATTTGCCCTAATTTGACCAATGCTTTATCTCTTACGGTTTTCGAGTTTCCCAAAAACAGAATAGAATTCGAGCCATCCTCTACATTAAATAGCAGAACATTGCATCGACCCCATTGAACATGCTGAACTGGTGATTTTTTTATTTACAGGTTGAAAAATCTACTTTAAGCATACGTGCCAGCCAACCCATAGCTATTTTCATGAAATCAATCTCAGATTCGTAAAACTCGAGATCATTACATCTATTTATTTATTTATTTCTATTTACATGTTTACATATGTTAAAATTGCCAACTACAAAATTAAAAAAAAACACTGAAAACAAAATATATAAAAGAATAAAAACTAAAACACTACAACTAAGCAAAATTCGATCAGTTAAAAGGGCGTGAAAAAATTCAGGCAACAAGTAAAAGGGGTTCTCAGCTAATATGGTCTTAAGTTTCCCCTTATAGAATTGGAGAGTCGGAATGTCCTTAATATTTGAACGTAAGTGATTATCAATTCTAAGGGAAATGATGCCAGGTCCCTCTTGCACCTGGGTCAACCGCACTCAGCAATATCTCTCACACACCTGTTCACCTTGGTCCAAAGACTCTCATAATCAAGCCCCTCGACAACTGCCGACGTATCATCCGCGAAAAGAGTTATATAACTATCGCCGGTCAGCAGAGGTAGGCCGTTTATAATCAGAAGAAACAAGATAGGCCCGAGTACACTACCCTGGGTAACCCCCGAGCTAACATTTGCCCAAACAGATACAGTCAGTCCATTATCACCCAACAATTTCACGGCTTGACTCCTGCCTGACCGGTAGATCGTTATCCAGTCATATGCCGGCCTCCTAGTCCCATAATACGCCAGTTTATCCTACAGTGTCCCATGGTCTATGATATGGAAGGTCAACAGATTTCAGCCCCTCGTTGAAATTACCCAGGATTTTCAGGTAAAAGGATAATATGGCGTCAATAGTTGATCATCCAACTCTGAACCCGAACTGTCTGCAGGTCAATATGAGGAAGGATTCCAAAAAAGCCATCCAATCTTCTCCGAAAAGCCATCTGGAAAATCTTCGAGAACACGGACAACAGGGCGACCGGCCTGTAATTCTCCACTGCCGGGAAGTAGCCATGTTCAAAGGAAAAAAATTATAAGGTAGACCAGAGGAGCCAGAACCTCCCCCACACAATAACTCATTAGGTTACAGGAACCTCGTCGACACCGCAAGACCTCTTAATGGCCACAGATCTGAAAATACTCAAAACTTCATTCTCGGTTAGAGATGTCAAAAAATCGTATGGCAGTTGAGTAAGGTTGTGTTACCATTTCGCTCTGTACTACTCACATCTCGCTTTGCACCATTCACGAGTTGGTCCACCAATTCGATAAAGGGTGTTGAAGACATTAGCGATCTCGTCCTGTCCCGTCACTTCCTTGCCACAATGCACAATCCGATCGGAAATTGAGTCTTTTTTAAGTTTTATGCTAGAGAGTGAGTTAATAATGTCCCACACACTTTTACTGATATTAGGTAAAGTTAGCATTTTATTAGAGTAATAAGCTGTTTTTGCGACGGTAATTATATATTTTTTTATTAAACTCAGTACTGTCCTTGTAAAGGGCTTTTAGGTGAAGCTGCCTCAGCTAAACACCCTCACTGATAAGTTCAGGAGTTATCCAAGGATAATGTTTACCCCTTGTAGATTTAGTTAGTTTGTTTTGATATGGAAATGACATGTCAAACAAATTGTAAAAGATTGAAACAAAGTAAGTGAAATTACCTTCTAGATCTAGTTCATGCAATTTGGGTAGCCACTGTTCTTTTGAAAGCCAATCAATAAAGCTATTTTTATTTTCTTGAGATAAAAATCTCTTCGGGGGGCGCTGTGCTATCAGCACACTCACCAAGCTCAAAGTACAAAAACTGGGCTCTTTGGTCAGAGAAAATCTTGGAGAAAATCAAATCCAGGGTTATGGTCAGGGCACAAGGTGCATTTGTAAATACATTATCGATCATGGTGCAGGACTGACCTGTGACTCTAGAAGATTTCAAAAATGATTACCCAAGTACATATGAGCTGAAAATATTTTTAACATTTAAAGCTTCATGACCATTACACTTAAAATAGCAGTTAAAATCACCACAAATAAAATCATAAAAATACATTATGCTCACAGAAATGTCCAAGGCCCTATAAAATTCATCACAGTCAGTTCCAGGGGCTCCATATACACAACAAACTAGAATTCGTGTGTTGGTCAAAGTTTCCAACTGCAGTATAACAAATACCATGAACGACAGTAGGGTACATGCAGGAGAGGCGTATTACGTAACTGGTAAGTTTCAATATGAAAGTAAAAATACTGAAGGCATTCTGGACTTTTAATAATGTCATTGACTATCTTAAATGCAAAACAGATATCATAATATACCCTCCTTCGATCAAGTGTTGTCAAGTCTAAATAAGACATAACATGGTCATCCCCAAGTAGCAACCCAGTTTTAAAGAGAATGGCGAATTTAATGAATTTACGCTGGGCATTTTCCAGTCTGGCAATATGAATTTGGTAATAGGGTGACCAAATTATGTGTGAAAATTCCAAGATAGACCTAACCAGTGAAATATAAAGAACTTTAACAGCATTAATATTGGCAAAATCCTTACAAGATCGTTTGACAAAACCCAGCATTCTGTTTGCACTTCCAATTACAGACTGAAAGTGATCTGAGAAGCTAAGAGAACCTCCAAGTCCTTTACTAATCTACTAAGCTCATCAAACATTTATCAACTAAAACGGAGTTTTATCCACAATACCGAAACAGAATTATTGCACTCGACGCGCGTTTCGCTAACCATGTTAGCATCATGAGGAGGTGATTATTGAGATGAGTTTTAATCATCTCCTGATGATGCTAACATGGTTAGCGAAACGCGCGTCGAGTGCAATAATTCTGTTTCGGTATTGTGGATAAAACTCCGTTTTAGTGCATTTTGCCGAAGGTTCCAAACCCCAACATAACATTTATCAACGTTAAGTGACATGTCGTTTTTCAGGCACCAGTCATAGACTGTGTTAATGTCAATTTGTAACTCGTGCATATCCTTAACTGATGAAACAGTGGTGTATAGTTTAAGGTCGTCAGCAAAAAATAAATAATCTGAATACAAAAGATTTCCCAGATCATTGATAAATAAACTAAATAAGGGCGATAACGTGAGATCCTTGTGGCATGCCTGATGGTGTTAAAAATGGTTGAGATATGAAGCCGTCGACCTTAACTTGTTGATATCTATGAGATAAGTATAATACTATCTAGGCAATCACTGACCAGAAATTCCGTAGTCAGACAATTTCGAAATCAAAATTGTGTGGTTGACCCTATCGAAGGCCTTACTGAAGTCAGTGTAGACTGCATGGGTCTCAAAGCCATTTACAAATGAGTTATTAATATAATTAGTAAAAAGAAACAGATTTGTGTCAACAGAACTCCCTGATATAAACCCATGCTGCCGAGTATCTATAGCACCCTCATCAGTGCTTTCTCAATGAAAGCTCAAAAAGCTTAGGTATGGCTGATAAAATACTTATAGGCCCATAATTTTTTATGTCGTTTCTATTGCCTGACTGGATCTAGGACACACATATGGCAACTTCCAAACCTCTGGAAAAGTGTCAGAGACAAGGGATTGAGAGAACATATAATATAAGGGTAGGTAAAGAGAGTGTGAACAAGATTTTAAAAAATTGGATAATTCTTTCTCAACCTCAGTAGCGCTAATGTGAATACTCAATATTGTTTATTAGTCATGGGCGAGTTTCAGCATGGGTAAAAGCAGGGTTTACAGGATTGTATACAGATGAACAAACAAATTCACAATGGCTAAACCATCATCCGCATGGCTGGTTTCTAAATGCATTATTTTTGGAATGGCTTCCTGGTTTGATTGGGCTTGCACAAATGGCCAAAAGAATTTTGGGTTGTAATTGATATGATTTTCAATATAGTAATTATCTACATACCAAAAGTTGCTTTCCTTCAGCATCCTGAAAAACAGTCTCCAATGATTGATGAATGTAAACACCATCCTCTAATTCTTCAATGTAATGGTTGAGATCTATAACATAACTGTGGATGCTCTCAAAAAGTAAATAGAATCGTTTAATGATCTCAATGTGATTGTCTCGAAATTCTTCATCAAGTTCTCTTAAAGCCTGTAAAAAAATAATGCTGTAGAGGGGTCAAAACTACAGTAATAGACCTAAATAATTAAAATTGATATGAATATAATTGTTAAATTGAATAAATTAAATGGAAAGTTAGACTATACAAATTAAAAAAATAAATCAGCTCCCAAAATTATGGCATTCAATTAGATTTTGTGTGTTTATTTTCTACACATAATTAAACAGAACTAAACCAAATTTGACCTAATCAATTTTTTTTTCTAGAGCTAGTTTCACCTACAATAAAAGTAGGATTATTTTTACCTCATTGTCCTCAATTTTTTGTTCATGCCTTTCTGAAGTTTTTAAATAAGAAAAATCCAAGATAATTTCTCCATATTTTTGGATGTCTTGTTTCGTCTCAAGCCTACAAATTTGGGTCCGAATTTTTATTAGTTTATTTTATAAATTAAAATCACCAATTTGGGGGCGTTGCGTAGGTCTCACTCACCTGTATACTTTCGGTATATAATCCTTTAATCTCAACAATTCCGCAATGATTGCATTTCCGCGAGACACTAACAGTAAAATGGTTTGTCCGCACGCATTGTTTTCTGCCAAAAAGTCTTTCATTTTGTCAATTTACCAAAATGTATCTAAAGTTTCCAAAAATGATCTAAATAATAACAAACATAAACATCAATATTAAAAATAGGTTAAGTGATCTGTCAAATTAATAAATATTAGGCCGCGTTGCCAAGTCTCCGAGTTTTACAGGACGAAGTGAAATTTTTCTTGCTGCTTTTCCACAAATTTTCGATGCGAACCCTTGCATGCGCAATGGTGAAACAAGAATAATAGGTATTATTATGGCTTTGCATGGCCCTCCACTCACTACGGGAGCGCAATTAGCAAGAACTAACAAAAACTAACTCTAGGCTAACCCAAAATTAAGAAAAAAAAGTAAATTAATAAAAAACAAACAAAACCTTAAAAAAGGTAAACAAAACATCTGTCGCGACCGACGGAAATCGAGCCAACGTCACCTACACTACTTTGCTACAAGTGTAAATAACGTTGATCGAACTCGCAGCGCAGAAATGACAAGCAGGACCTCTACCTACTACACCACCGAGGCGATGAAGGAATTTCGCTAGAACGTAAAGACATAGATAATTCCGATACCTTCGGCCATATTACGCATTCATGGTTTAGCATCGAAAGTTTAGTGGGAGCCGTGTCTTTTCCGACTGAAACCGTAACAACCCCCGTTCACTTTAGCTCGGAAAAAAGTGAAAACGCTTTTAGCCGTATTTAGCACATTTTTCCTGGATATTGAATCAAATTGAACCGTAACGCATCATGCTCGGCTCTTTAACCAATACCAATAGGAGATCAATGCCACCTAGGTGGGGTACAACGGCGCAACCAACAGAAACTAACCCAAGGCTTGCCTAAAATGAAGAAAAAACTTTTTACACGTAATATTGAACATGTAAAAACATATCTTGCCAATGGAATCGAACCCGGGACGGCGCGCCGTATCGCGGACAACAATTTGCTAGGCACTACAGATATGGTGTTTGTCAACAATGTAATTCGAGCGCAACTCTGAAGCCCTGTGATGTGGTAGGCAGGTGCTTTCAATGCCTTCGCATAAGTTACGTGACGCTACTTTTTGCCTCTCTCTGCTCCAAGTGCTGTGCGCTAACATTTGAAGGCTTGGCAACACAGCGTGGATTTGACCTACGAGCACCGATCTATGGAGATCGGTGCCTACGAGTAGGCCACCCACTATCACCCACCGCTATTTCTGCAAAAAAAAATCGCTTAGAATTTTTTGTGTACTGGTTTTGGAGGTTTTGTATTTTTACAAGTTTTTGCAAGGCTATATAGGTAAGTTTTTTAATAAATATTTAAATCTTACTTTATTATAAACACGAACCATGCGATATTGTTGTTTGGATGTTTTAAGTCTAGTGATATATTGTTTTCGTCCCCGTCTCATACCAACTAACTACCCAAATTTTTGTATATTTTTAATCCTAAGCTTGTCCAAGTCTTGGAAGCCCTTATATTCTTTTTTTTGTTGGATTAACAAGTATTCTTAATTTTGCTTACACTATATGATAAGCATAAGAGCATGTTAACTAGTTATCCTAATTGCTTCTATAGTTGAGCTGAATTGGATATTTATTTATAATTATATTCATTTGTGCATTTGTTAATTCGGAATTATCTTTGGAAACTTACGTAATGGGCAGAAAGAATAAAAGGAAGATACACCGTAAGCCTAAGGGCCCTCCGATTGATTCTGGAACTGAAACTGCCAGTAGGTAAGTGAGAAATATGCTGAACATGTTCATAACTATATATTGAAATCTATGACTAGGTAGGTGTACAATATCTTTGATTATGCATCTCAACTGTACTGTTTTTAAGTTACTATAGTATGTACTTATAGGCATCAAATTATATATTCCATTGAATAATATTTGGCTAGTTAATTAATTGTAAGTCATAGTATTGACATTATTTCTTAGCATACTTTAAAATAAATAGATTATGTATTTATTGGTTTTCTTTTGAACTGCTCTTGTGTGATATTGAGTAATTGAAAAAAAAATCACACTCAGACTATAAACCCATTGCAATGATCTCTCGAGTGATCTTACATGCAGAAAAACTAGCTCTGTTACGGATTATAACAGAGATAGAGATATCAAAATCATTATGGAATAAAATAGGTATTGTGCAATCTGTTTCCAGAAGTAACGAAGAAGCTTGTAGTAAAGGAATTTGAACAGGAAAGTGAACACTGTAATAAAAGTAGCTTTTATGATCAATAATTCTTGTTCTGCAATTTTGGCAACATATCAAAATAAGCGTTCTATTGTTTAGATACTTGCCAGCTAGTTTGGTTATTGGCTTATGTTTAATGTAACCATAATCCAGCACTTTTTATTATTACTCATTCAATTAATTTAGTAATAAATATTTAAAAATGTAAGTGGATAAAGGTTTTATGTCGCATATAATTTTACAATATTTTTAACGCAACTAAAAATGAAGAAAGAACCTGTTTATCTATATGAAAAACTCATAATTAGAGGGGCATAGTCGTAGCATAAGAGATAATTTTTTTTTAACTATGCCACATCACAGAACTTCACTGTTTCAGAAAAGAATTATATAATAAATCGCATATGAAATTTAAAGAGTGCAATTGTGTTTTCATAAGGTCAAAATATAAAAAATGTCTGTTAGATTTTCAGTAAATCTTAGTACATAGATATTGGGTTGTATAACTAAATCCATGAATAGAATAGAATTCCACAGCTACATTAAGGCTGATTTTCATATATAGGACTATGCACCAACTGCGTACCTACCATGCTGCGGCCGCCTACTTTTTTTCAATAGGTATATAGACGACCGCAACACGGTTGTAGCCCAGTCCTTTATGTGTAAATGTAAATAAGGGTTTCAGTGCGTTTTTGTCTTCGATACATATATAAATGTTAAATTATTCAATAAATTTAAAATTACACTTTATAATAATATATCTGATCACAAAAAGAGTATAAATGATATAATAGGATAATAAATTCAAAAAACAAGAACAAAACAATGTGGAATATTTTTAACAAAGAAACTAATAAAAAAACTTCTCTGCAGGGCATTACGATAAAATCACAGGATGAAAATCTCTTGGAAGATCCTAAAGATATCGCTAACACATTTCTGAAGCAATTTACCTTACCACTATCAACTTATTCTGTTCCTGATTATCGCTCAAATAATGGTTTTCCCACAATATTTCTAAAACCTGTGGAGGAGAATGAAATCTGTAAGATTATTTTAAACTTGCCGAACAAATATTCAGCGGGACCAGACGAACTGCCTGTAACTGTTTTGAGGTCTGTGGCTGAACCTGTCTGCACTCCTCTATGCCATATAATTAATGAAAGTTTTGTATCTGGTATCTTTCCCAATAGACTAAAAAGAGCGAGAATTACTCCCATTTACAAAAAGGGTAATAGGCAGGATTGTATGAACTATAGGCCAATATCTTTGTTACCATCTGTGTCAAAGGTTTTTGAGAAGGCATTATATATCCGGTTAATACATTTTCTAAATAAGCATAATATATTAAAGAAACATCAATTTGGATTCAGACAATCAAGTTCCACAGAGCATGCAATATTTACCACCTTAAAATATATCTTCGATAATGTTGATAAAAATCTGCAGGTGACTGGATTATATTTTGACTTGTCAAAAGTCTTTGACACACTAAATCACCAACGCCTAATTAATAAGTGTCAGAGCTATGGTCTACGTGGTGTTTGTGGCGCCCTGTTGGAGTCATACCTACGGGACAGAACACAGATGGTATCAATATCAAACAAAGGTAAATCATACTTTTCACAAGAAACTGATTTATTACAGGGAGTGCCTCAGGGATCCATACTTGGGCCTCTGCTTTTTCTTTTGTATGTTAATGACTTACAGATAGGGTCTGAGACTGGGATAGTGTGCCAATATGCAGATAATACATCTGTATTGTGTGCGAGCAAATCCGACACAGAATTATCCATACAATGTGGTGAAGTGGCAAATGACATGTTGGAATGGTGTCATGATAATTTTCTCCAGCTGAATGTTGATAAGACAGGACTAATAAGCTTTTCAAAACTGGGGGTCCTCCAGAATTCTCTATTGGTAAGGCTCAACCATAGGTCAATTCCTACAGTTGATTCCCTTAAATTCTTAGGGGTGGAACTAGATTCCTGTCTTAGCTGGACAGCCCACATAAAAGGACTGCAGGCAAAACTTTGCAGTGCATGTGCAGTCATAAGGCGACTAAGACAGCATCTCTGTGGCTTGCATTCGCTTTTATTATTTTGGCTATGTACAGTCTATAATGGCTTATGGGATTGCTTTCTGGGGATCGGCAAGTGATGCTTCAAATATTTTCAAGGCACAAAAGAGAATAATCCGTTGCATTCTGGGTCTCGGTCCTAGAGAATCATGTAGACCTCGTTTTCAGAATTTAGATATTATGACAGTTCCATCTCTATTTTTTATATCGTTTGTTACTTTAATTAAACGAAATCCGACTTTTTTCCTCCATAATTTTGAAAAAAATAGCAATGACATGCATATTGCTACACGCAGCAGGTCTGAACTGGCAATACCTACTCATGTGTCGGCATTTTATGAGAGGGGTCCATATTACATGGCCATAAAAGCATACCGGTCACTACCCGATGATATCAAGTGTATCACTGGTGTAAATCTTTTTAGAAAATCTGTTGTGTTGTATGCTAAAACTAGATGTTTTTATTCTTTTAATTTTCTGTCCTAACCCAGACTTGTTTTAACTTTTAGTATATGTTTTAAACTTTGGTAGTATAGTGTTAACTTTTTTAATCTGTGGTGTCCAATTTTACCTTTATCTTTATAAGTTTTATAATATTTATATGATATATTTTTTTTAACCTTATAAGCTTTATAATTTTAATCTACATCCTACATCAGCTTTAATAATTTTAATTTCATAGACAATTATCATCATTAGATATTACAGTTTACTGATTGTAATGTAAACGGGCTCTTGAAATTTATTTTTCATAACATAACTTATATTTGTATTTTTTTAAGTTCAAACAGCATGATAATTGTAATTTGTCTAATTCGAAAGTAGGAATTTATACTTAATGATAGTTTCTATCACCTTGTCTGACGTTGCTTTGTCACCCCTTGTGATTTTGTTGGCAATAAAGAATGTTTATTATTATTATTATTATTATTATTATTATAATGCAGCACACATCAATAAATTATCACGAGTCGCCGCTGTAGTGTCATATTTGAAAAGTAACTACTTTCCGCACTAGCGCTGAAAACATTAAGTTTTTTAGCACTGATGTGGGAAACAATATATTGACTGTCCACTGTCACATAGCCACATCATTGCTCTGCAATTAAGTTTGTGTTTACCTACTTTTGATTGTCAGTATAGATGTCAAAGTAGAAACACAAAAGTTATTTGACTTTTATTCAACTTTTGATTAGAATATGGAGATCCAGGAAGAAAATTTAACAAATGCAAGTAACTGTTCTTTTAGAGTTTTAATATTCTTAATAAGAATAGAAAATAATAAGTGTATATTTAACATTTGACTTATATTTTCACTTTGACGCCTACACTAAAATAAAATACCAACACTAGTTAATTTTCTTCACACTCCTAGAAAAAACATTGTGCTTAACACGTGAAACCTTTAAAGGTTGATTTTCATATATAGGACTGTGCGCCTACCATGCTGCGGTCGTCGCGCGTCTTCTCTTTTTTCACAATAGGACTGGACGACCGCAACACGGTCGTAGCACAGTCCTATATGTGAAAATGTAAATAAGGGCTGTAGTGCGTTTTATATGGAACATAGAATTTTTTGGATTACAGTGACAAGGACACGGTAGTTGCACGGTAGGCGCACAGTCGGTGCACAGTCCTATATATGAAAATCAGCCTTAATTCACTTATTTGAGTGAATTGCTTGGTGTCAGTATGCATCAGCACATTTATCAATATGTATCTTCTTTACTTAGATAAATTTAAGATTTTATCAAGATTTGGATTAGTACCTGGGGAGCTTAAGAGTGAATAAGACCATTTTTTAAAAAGACGTGACATAGCGCATTTATCCACTTAGGTCTTCATTTGTATTTGCAGGTATGTTTTATAAATAAGGGAATATTATTTTTACCAGATGTTTAATCTTTAATTTTGTTATTTA